>LPNX010346448.1:28079-105463 GCA_001517045.1 Pseudotsuga menziesii | reverse complement strand
TATTTCATGGTGTTAGATCTATTCTAGCATATATAATCAATAATGTATAGGCATTTGACATATTCCAATGGATACAATATTCATTCAAATACACATTACTGGACATGAAAAGATATTTCTATTACTATGAATCAGAGATTACAAGTGACAACCTCTGACGGCACGTCTGCGAACCGGAGAAACTGAATCCCCCACTTGGGCCTCCACCACTTCAATCCTCCATCACTTCGATAGCAAGCTTACTAGCAAAAGGAAAGCTTGGGAAGAACACAACAGTGCTCCAAGGGACAAAGGGATGCAGACTCAAGCATAAGTTCTGGCAACAATGGACTATAGTTTCGATACTCTCAATTCTCTCTTATGCTTTCAATGTCTCAATGGGTTCCTTATATAGCTTTTCAAATGGATACTGAAAGGTTGAATCCATGCGATCTCAAGGCATATGGAAGGCCAAGAGTCATATGAGTCAGATCCAAGTCAAGGAACGCTCCAAAGGATTTTGGATTATGTGCACATCTCGATGTACGCGACTATAGAGGGAATATCCGCGTATGTACGTGGTTATCGGGGAAAAGGTCGCGTATATCATTTTTCTAATGTTTTTAGGGATGGTCAATGATACATCAAAAGAAAAAATTGGTCCATAGGGGCTAATGAGTCTGCAGCGGGACATGGGAAGGCCATACAATGTGTGATTCACCTAGTGTGGTGAAATCCGCTATAACAGGTTGTTCTGCCGAAATTCCTTAATGCCAAGGTGGTCTATCAATGTAGGGAACTGTTGCATGGGAAACAATGGATAAATTAGATGCGCAAATTAGACATGGTATGGTGGGATACAGAGCAAGAAGGAATTTTTTTGTGGAAAGCACCACCTCAAAGGAAAAAATATTAAGAAAAAGTAAATAAGGAAAATCATTTAACATGCCAATTGTTGGTCACAATCTATGTCTTGAATTGAATATCTCAATACATAACTTCATAAGTCTAGAGGAATAGGTGATTATCCCACTCCAAATACATGTGACTGACTAGACTTTTGAAGCCACTTGATAAGAATATGAGAGATTCCTATTGATGTATCATAAGAGAGAAATGGTTCAGACCTCAGAGAAGCAGAGAGATACGAAGATAAGTGGTTTTGTCCATTGACTTCCAAGAGTTTCAATACCGCAAAATCCCCGATATCCACATGGGTCTTGGGGTATTTCATACAAAAACTCACCGATTTTTGGGCCATATTCTAGCATTCAAATCATAACAAAACCCTAACTACTTTGATTGTGGGGAACTTTGAACTGCTCTATAATATTAAAATAATAAAGTTGAGCTACCCTTATCCATTAATGGT
Organism: Pseudotsuga menziesii; assembly: GCA_001517045.1. Lineage (NCBI taxonomy): Eukaryota > Viridiplantae > Streptophyta > Pinopsida > Pinales > Pinaceae > Pseudotsuga > Pseudotsuga menziesii. Next base: position 104,112 of record LPNX010346448.1, on the reverse strand, counting down.
CATTGCAAATTGTCAATTAAGAATTGATCTATGCAGATGCCCACAATCTATAACAAAAATGTTACTAGTAACTTGTAAGCATAGAGTTTATATTTGGTCTACACCCCTCTCCCAACTTATGTGAAAAACACAAGCTAAGATATGGATTTTTTTTTTAGCATCTTCCAGCATATTAACAGGAAAACCGAATTTTTGTTGTAAAGGGTGAGCTCCAAAATTGATTAGAATGATAGCCTGATGGATAATATGCCTACTACAATATATCTGGAGAAAATGGATTGTATTCATCTAGATCTAATTCCGGCAAGTAAGGTTTAGTTGTTAATATATTTAACAATACAGTTTTGTCAGCATAGTTTGTAGGATATACTCTAGGAGTGCACCTAGGAGTGTCACTTCTATCTCAATTTGTTGCCTCACTAGGTCTAGAAAATCTGGGTCTGACATTGATGTCTAATTTATTATTTCAATCTTATAACACCTTGGCTAAAGAGTAACATATTTGGAAGAGAAGGGAAAAAACACACGGGGGTTTCACTAGCAAGGAAATATTATATCAGGTCCATTCATATTGGGGGTTTGAATACTCCTAAAAGTCTCAAAATATATATTGCCTCATATTAATGGATCAAGGGGTTTTTTTAATTGACATAGTGATATAAATATTGGGGGTTATTTTATTTGGCTGGGTCGAGGAATACCATTCAAATCGTGGGATATATATATATATATATATATATATGGAGGTCTCCCACAGAGCCATGTTGAATGCCTCCATGGTTGAATGCAAACACATCCCTCCACTACAAGAAAAATGACATTTTAGCGTCACATAAAATTATTGTATATTAAAATATTTAATTTAAAATAATATTTTTTATAATATTATAATTATGTTGATAATTTTTTTATTAATTTTAGTATATAACTTTTAAATTGTGTGTGTGTGTGTGTAATTGTATTATATGAAAACATTTTATACTTCGACATTTAATTTCAGATAATTTTTCTATAATATTACCATTATGCTTATAATTTGTTTTTTGTTAAATAGTTTTTAAATGAGAATATTCATATCATTACATGAATTATAATATTATTGATTGAAATGTTAATTCCGATTGAAATGTTAATAACTCCATAAATCCATCTTAAAAAATACCAAGGGATTTGATTATATCATTGGATCATATACATAAAAAAATGAGGATTTTTGTCTTAGCTTCATATAGAAACCTCTTCCCAATTAAATAAAATTAAAAAAATTCCAAAATAGAATACTTCTCGACCCAAAAAAATCAATAACATCTTGGATAATCAATGTTAAATTTATATGGGAGTGTCATGTAATTTATTTTAAGATTATAAATAGAAAATGAAGAGAATTTGCTCTAATTTTCGACCAATTTTGATCCTGTATAGATATAGAAATGAGATTCATTTGTTGTGGAAGAATCTATGTTCACTAAACTTGGAATACTTTAAGCATAAGAAGGTATATGCACATAGTTTATCCAAAAAATAAGAGTGTTATTTTACCATATTTTACTATGCATGTATTAAAAATTGCATACAAATAGCTTTAAAAAAGGGATAGAAAACATTTATTAAGATTATTAAAATATTTTATGGAATTCAATTTATTAAGTTTATATAAAACATTAGATCTCTATGGATATACTTGTAGTTACATGATATAAAATTGGTAGATTAGCAGGTTCTGGTGTGAAACATATGCAATTCTCATATTTTCTAAGCATTGCACTCACTATTGGACTATCAGTATTTTACATTCTTTGTTACATTGGTCTCTTGATTGAGTTTCCTTTTACGTGTTTTTCCTTCCCCATTACTATTTCCTTGGGTCTTCCACTATCCAACAGTACAAATGAATCAGTCTCCCTTGCAATCCTGTCGGGATCATTACTAGCATTATACTATATTTTATTTATCATCTTGTTTAATTATACTAAGATGTGTCAGGGCTCTTGTTGTTTCAACTTTACAATATGATATAAAGGGGGTGTTAAAAATGGGTTGATAAAATGGATACCTACAATATCTGGTGAAACTAGCGATTTTCTTAATTGGAAAGGTATATTGTAAGGGGGGTTCAACAATACAATTTTAGGAAGTATTTTCCAATATTTAGCGAAATTAGGGATATTTTTTAATTTCCTACGAACAAGCGTGCTATGTAACAAATCGACTAAGTGAACCCCCGTGAAAAAACATAATAGATATTGGTTAGTTTCCTTAGCAGACTCTTTAGCATACACCTTTTTTTTAATTATGCTTCTAAGTGCAAAGCCTGTTCAGTTTTTTTGGCACCTGTTTCTAGTGCCTTTTCTAAAATTTTAGGAAAGAATTCAGAGGCCAAGTACCATAAGGGAAATTTCTATGTTCCTTATAGGTCAGATCTAGATTGGTCAGTAGAATGAATATCCTCCTATAGATTACATTGTTGAGACTTGAGAGGCAGTAATAGACACTCTAGACTCCAAATAAGTACTGGTTGTGGAAGATTTTGTGTCTCTAGAATTGATCATAATGGTCAAGAGTTCTCTTCTATCTTTTTGGATCTGATTGGATTTTCTAGCCTGTCAAGGGAGTCTAAAATCAAGATGATCCATTGAGATCATTGATGTTTGGGTATCAAAATCTAGAGATGCACATTTATGTCTCATTAATAATATTGGTATAGATTACACTATAATAAAATCCTTACAAGCTTGGCATAAAAGTTCTGTCATAACTAGAATTAACATACTTAGGAGGCTCAACCTTTCCAATTTTATGGCTTAAAATTAGTTGTTTCTTTTCCTCCTTTTATAAAGGTTCTTTTTTTTCTCTCTAAATCACGTATAGCTAAATATGGTAGGTACTTCTGAAATATGGAATTAGTTTCCTTGATGTTGGTTGTGGATCCTGATTGTCTAGATCGAGATATATTATTGATCAGTTGTGTTTGTACCTTGGTTTAATGTACTCTCATCCCTAGGGATAATTTTAGGGGTGAATTTTAGCCCAGTGGGCTATTTTCCCATGTTTTTCTCCCAAAAAAAGATTCACCATTTTGCATTTTTTGAAGCCCTGTTTCACCCAAATTTGATGGGGTAAACTTTTTCACCCTAAAAATCACCAAATTATTATATAAACAATATAAAATCCTTGGAAATTAAAATATTTTTTGAAAAATATCGCCAATCATTTTATAGTTGGAATTTTAAGATTGGTAATATTCACCAACATTTATACACTTTTAATTAAGTATGGTTCCTTAAAATCATCCCTGCTCATCCCATCTGGGGGGTGTGGGGAGACATTGTCCCCCCGCGGGGTCTGGGGGGCCCATAACCCCCGGCTGGGGGGTCCAGGGGGGCAACGATTTCTTGATGAGGGTTTGGGGAAAGCACCCTTTGAAAGGGGGTTTGGGGGTGAAGCCCTCGAAAGAAATTTTTGGGATTTTTGTTGACCAATAGTTTTGCGGACCCATGGTATTGGGTTAACCGTAGTATTTTCCCATGATATTTCCCCTATAAAAGAAAATCATTGTAATATGACTGGGCATTGTATTGTAGCATTGTAAACAATCTCTTGTGATAGCATGAAGAGGAAGTACAATGGTGTTGCTATAATTTGTATCCCTTCATCTTGCTGGATGGTATAATATAAAGGCCTGGCAATTTCTGTGTGGACGTAGCCCATCTTTGGGGTGAACCATGCTATATCTGTGTCTCTCTTGTAATGTGTTTTATGTGTTTGTGTATTGTTTAATGATTTAATTGTATAACTGTTATTGCTTCGTGGTCCTATTTTCTAACAATTGGTATCAGATACAAAAGGTCTATTTGGATGGAAAACTTGCAGGAAAGAAGGGTTCTTGGTTTGAGTGGGAGCAATTGAGGAAGAGGGAAAGTTTAGGGTCGATAAATTTAACGGCCAAAACTACCAGCCATTAGAGGAAATTTGGGGTCTAAAATGGGCCTTATAAGAAAACGCGCCAATAATAAATTTTGTGTGTTGGAATTCAAGAACCAATAGAATTTCAATAAAATGAGTCAACCATAATGGTTGAATTAACATATTTGTCATAAAAGAAAACTACTTTTTTTGTTCGTATTTTTGACATATCTCCCTGTGTTTTTACTCAAATTTCAAGCAGTAAAGCTCGTTGGATGCAAAATTTAATTCTGCATCCAATGAGTACCCACATTGCATACTTTTGAAAGACCCCACTACCCAAAAAACAAGAAATACCTGAAAAAACGTGATGATGATGTCATCATCACGTTTTTTAAGGTATTTCTTGTTTTTGGGATAGACGGGTTTGTGAAAAGTATGCAGTGTAGTTACTCGTTATATGTCGAATTAAATTCTGCATCCAATGAGCTCTCCCACTTAGAATTTGAGTAAACATACAGGGAGATATGTCAAAAATACGAACACAAAAAGCAGTTTTTTTCATTCTTCCTCCAAAATTAATAACTATTATTTTATTATTTTCTTTAGGAGGCCCATTTTAGACCTCAAATTTCCTCTAATTATGGAAGATGCAAATGGAGGACTATCTGTACCAGAAGGATCTGTACCTACCGTTGGGAAGAAAAACAAAACAATTGGTGACTATGAAGGATGAAGAATGTGAGGTTCTTGACTTAAAGGCACTCGGAACAATACGGATGTGCCTAGCTTCGTCAGTGGATTTAAATATCTTGAAATAAAAAAAAACAAATGGTGTGATGTGAACATTGACTAAGCTCTACGAAAAACCATCATCTTCCAACAAGGTATTTTTAATGAAGCGTTTATTTAATATGAATATGTTGGAAGGTAGATATTTTGATGACCATTTAAATGAGTTTAATACACTTACGAGTCAATCAATTTCTGTAAATGTGAAATTTGATGATGAGGTTAGGGCTCTTCTAATCTTGTGCTCATTGCTAGAAAGATGGAATAGCTTGGTCATGGTTGTAAGTAACTCTATCCCTAGTTCAAACACTCTTAAATTTGATGATGTTGTTGGTGTTATTATTAGCGAGAAAATGTGAAGATAAAGCACAGGTGAGACATCAAGTAATGCATTGACCATGGAGAGCAGAGGGAGAAAAAAGGAGAGAGGAAGGAGCCCAGGAAATCACAACAATTCTAGAAAGGGCGGATCCAAGTCCATATTTGGAAAAATAGAGTGTTGGAACTATGGTAAGAAAGGACATATGAAGAAATACTACAGAGCTTTAAAGAAGAAAGGAGATAGGTAGAAAGATACTACTTAGGAATCGAATGTAGCAGGTGATGTGTTACAAGATGCTTTGATTATTGTATTAGATAATACTAGTGATTACTGGGTATTATATTTAGGGGCTTCATGTCATGCTACACCCCATAGGAAATTCTTTCATGATTATGTTAAAGGTGATTTTGTACATGTTTAATTGGGGGATGATGAACCATGTAAAATTGTTGGAATGGGTAAGGTACAGATTAAGATAAATAATGGAAATGAATGGCTGCTAAAAGATGTGAGACACATTCCTTCTATGAAAAGAAATCTGATCTCAACAAGGAAGTTGGGAGATAACGGGTGTTTGTCTATGTTTGGAAAAAACATGGTGGAATATCACTAAAGGATAACTGGTAATAGCAAAAGGAGATAGGACATGTACATTATATTTATGTCCTCAGAATACTGATTATTCTATCTCTGTAGCTTCCATATAAATAGGTTCAGCATTGTGGCATCATAGGCTTGGCCACATGAGTGAGAAGGGGATGCAAATTCTCCACTGAAGGAAACTGCTTACATATCTGAAGCAGGTAAGTTTGGAATTCTGTGAGAACTGTGTTTATGGAAAATAGAAGAGAGTTAGATTTCTAAGGGTTGGGAAACATAAGAAGAGTGAAAATTTAGAGCTTGCATATACAGATGTATGGGGATCATCTTAGGTACAATCTCTTGGTGGCTCTCGTTATTATGTTACTTTAATTGATGATGCAACTAGAAAATATTGGGTTTATTGCATTAGACAGAAATATGATGTGTTTGATAATTTTAGGAAGAGGAAAGATTTGGTTGAGAATGAGACAAGAAAAAAGTTGAAATGTCTCATTTAGATAATGGAGGTGAATACTGAAGCAAGGAGTTTGATAGTTACTGTTCACACAATGGGAATTGCAGAGAGAAGACAGTCCCTGGAACACCACAAGAAAATGGTGTGTTAGAAAGGATGAACATAATGATCATGGAGCATGCAAGGTGTATGATATTGCATGTAGGGTTTCCCTTACAATTTTGGGCTGATACTGTAGAAAGTGCCGTTTATTTAATAAAAAAAGGGCCTTCAAGTGCTTTGGATGGTGGAATTCCAGAGGATTCATGGACAGGTCAAAAGGTAAACTACTCATTTCTGAGAACTTTTGGTTGTAAAGCATTTGTCTATATTGATAAAGATAATAGAATAAAGCTTGAGGCTAAATCCAAGAAATGTACCTTTATTGGATACGGGGTTGATGATTTTGGTTATCATTTATTGGATTATGAAAAACACAAAATAATTAGGAGTAGAGATGTAGTATTCAATGAAAAGGTTATGTACAAAGATCAGTTGCAGGGAAATAAAGAGGAAAAGGAAAACACAAAGTACACAGTGCTTGATGAAATCAAATAAAATGAAGTTCCAAAGGCACTAGAAAATCAAGAGAAGCAGAAGGTACCTCAAACTCTTGCAAATGTAAGAAAATATACCAGGTTAAGTAGAACCCTAAACAATTCTCTCCTTCACTGTATTATTTATTGATGATTGATTTTGGTGAACCAGAATGTTATGAAGAAGCAATGCATGTAGAAACTAGAAAGAAGTGGGAACAATACATGGATGAGGAGATAGACTCATTGGTAAGAAACCAGACTTGGGATTTGGTTAAGTTTCCTGCAGGGAAAAGGGAATTGAATAATAAATGGATTTATAGGTTGAAGGAAGAATATGGGGGAAAGAAGCGGTACAAGGCTAGACTTTTTGTAAAGGGGTTTGCAAAAAATAAAGGTATAGACTTTGATGAAATATTTTCTCATGTTTTTAAAATGACTTCAATTAGAACTATTTTAAGTCTAATGGTGGAAGAGATTTATATGTAGTAGCCACATGGGTATGAGGTCAAAGGGAAGGAAAATTTTGTTTGCAGGTTGAAGAAGAGCTTGTATGGCCTAAAGAAAGCTCCAAGGAAATGGTATTTAAAAATTCATAAGTTTATGACAGAAACTGGTTATATTAGATGTCTTTCTGACCACTGTGTTTATTTCAATAGGTTGGATAATGGAAGATATATTATCTTGTTATTGTATGTGGATGACATGCTTGTTGCAGGGTCTAACATGTAGGATATAATTGTGCTCAAAAGAAAACTAGCTAAATAATTTGTGATGAAGGATTTGTGTGCTGCAGATAAAATCCTTGGTATGAGAATAACAAGAGACCAGAAAAATTGCAAATTGACATTGTCTCAATGTGACTACATAGAAAAGGTGTTGGGGATGTTTAGAATGCAAAAAGCAAAACCAGTTAGTACACATTTGTCCAACCATTTCAAACTAAGTAAGGAGATGTGTCCAATGACACAAAAAGAGATAGACTACATGTCCAAGGTTCCCTATTCATCAGCGGTTGGAAGCTTGAAGTATGCCATGTTGTGCACAAGACCGGACATTGCACATGCAGTGGGCGTTGTGAGAAGGTATATGAAAAATCTAGGTAAGGAGAATTGGAAAGCAGTACAGTGGCTTCTCAGGTATTTGAGAGGTACCACTTCTCATGCATTATGTTTTGGAGGTTCAGGCACTCTTCTATAGGGATATGTTTATGCAGATATGGAATGTGATAAAGATAGAAGGAGGAGCACCACAGGGTATGTATTTAATATGAGTGGAACAACAGTAAGTTGGATTTTGAAACTGTAATAGGTTGTTGCAATTTCAATAACGGAAGCATAGTATATTGCTACTACAGAGGCTAGTAAAGAGATGATTTGGTTGCAAAGGTTCACGGAGGAATTAGGTAAAAGCAGGCCCGAATATCAGGTTGTACAATGACCTCCAAAGTGTCATTCATCTTGCAAAGATATCATCCTTTAATTCGAATACTAAACATATAAAACTCAAGTACCATTTCATAATAATGTTCTAGATGAAGAACAGTTAAAGTTGGAAAAAATACATACTATCCAGAATCCTGTAGACATGTTGACTAAGGGAGTAACCGAAGATAAATTGAGTTCCTACTCGGTTTATGTTGGCCTTCAAGCATGAAGGTGAAAATAATAAATTTTCCAATTCCAAGGTCCAGATCTTAGTCCAGCAAGTGCAATAGTGGTGGAGTTACTGATCAGTATCCAAGTGGGAGATTGTTGGTTGTGGAGCTTGATCGTCTAGATCTAAAGATATTATTGATCAGCTATGTTTGTACCCCAGGTTTACTGTACACTCATCCCATCCGGGGGTGCAGGGGGAAATTGTCCCCTCACAAGAACTGGGGTTCGGGGGCAGTGCCCCTGAGAAAGGAGGTTCCAGGGCGAATCCCCCAAAGGGAATTTTTGGGATGTGTGTTGGCCAACAGTTTTGCGGACCCATGGTATTGGGTTAACCATAGTATTTCCCCTATAAAATAAAATCAATATAATACGACTGGGCATTGTATTGTAGCATTGTAAACAATCTCTATGATTATGTGAGAGAGACTATGAGAGTGTGAAGTGGAAGTGCAACGGTGTTGTTGTAGAATGTATCCCTTCATTTTGTTGGATGGTATAATATAAACGACTAACAATTTCTCTGTGGACGTAGCCCATCTTTGGGGTGAACCACGTTATATTTGTGTCTCTATTGTAATGTGTTTTATGTTTTTTGCATCTTGTTTAATGATTTAACTGTATAATTGTTACTGCTCCGCGGTCCTATTTTCTAACACTTGATGCATCTTTTGTCAGAATATTTTTCCGGTTCAATAAATTTATCATGGAGGTAAATAGGACTACATCTTGTGTTGTACACAACCTTTTAGCACTAATAATTTTGGTTAAATTGTATCCCAGGTCTCCACATCACTTATGGAATAGTACTATCAACACGTGCATGGTTACCTCTATGGTTGCAACAACATCATTGTACTTGGATTACTCTAAGTATTCCTCTCGACTGAGCCACTATTTTGTCTTAAAACCTTTAATCATGCTATTATGAAGAAATTTGTCATCACTTATAGCCCAAGACACATGGATTTACCATAGTGGTTTGATTTCCATCAAGAAAGTGTTCCAGTGTATCACTTGTAAACCAACCCGTACATATTGGGAGGTCATCTTGAACCTACTCAATCCTAAGCCAGTTGATCTCTCAAAAGGTGATGTGCCAACAGTGATTGAAAAGTTGAATGTTTTTGTGAAAGGTCTTGGACAGTCACACTTTTTTTCCTCACAAAGGTTGTCCTTGGATCACAGAATCGAAGTTCAAAATCCATTTGATTTGGATTTTCATTCATTTAAACTCTATTTTCCTTAGTTTTGACTATACGAATTGGCTTGGAGAATCATGCATGCTCTATTCCTTTTGTTACAATTGCATTAGAAGAATTCTAAATAGAAGTGTTAATCTGTCCTTTGTATATTCACCTTGTATCTCAACTATCCGAGGTGGTTGGGTTTGGGTGACAAAAAAGATTAGGATTTCCTTAGGTTTTGAAGAAAGGGAAGAAGCTTTTATTAGTGAATTTTCATGATTGTATTATGTATATCATTCTAGAACCATTTTTATTGTGTTGGGGACAAAATTTTCTGATTAGAAAATGTCAGATCGTTAGAGGCTTTTCCTCAGTTATTAATCTATCCATGTTCATAGGACATAGGAAATGGATAATATTTATTCCTTGCAAGTTTGAAATTGAGAAAGGAGTTCAAGCCCAAAAAGAGGATCACGTTGATAAGTAGATCCATTTTTCTCCTGCATTGGTAGGGTTAATGATTTTTTTCTGCTTGTTAGGGACATGGTCTTCTTCATGGGAAGTGGAAGAAGGTCAAACCCAAAACCCATGGACTCATGCCCAGATCCCATGGACTCAAATGATATAAAATTCTTTGTTGTGGGCTTGATTTGGTTATGAGAGCTCTAGCCTAGAAATATTCTTTGGTCCCTTGGATTTGTGCTTTCATATTTTGGTGTGTCTCTAGTAGAGTTACTGCCAATGGGACCCAAAACCTTCTTTTGATACACTGTATTTTTGTGTTTTCAAACTTTGCAGTGTTTCCAGTAGAGCCACTGGCAATGGGACCCAAAGCCTTCTTTTGGTGCACTGGATTTTTGTTTTCACACTTAACATTATTTCTTGTAGAGCCACCACCAATGAGACCCAAAGCCATATTTTGGTGCAATGGATTTATGTTTTCAAACCAAAATACATGGCCAATGGGACCCAATATAATATCTTCAAATGGATCCTTTCTTTGCTCATTTAGTTTATCAAACATAAGGGGTACCCTTTCTTTGAAACCTGCTATTGATTCTAACCCATTTGAAAAAGTATACTGCATGTCGCATTGATTGGAATATTTTGAGAAAAAGAGACTAGTTTCACTATTCAAACTTGATTGTGATGTATTAAAATAATTCGAAGGAAGAAATACTGAATGCTTCACATTAGAATTTTCCTTCAAGCAAACTTTCCCAAGCATTTTCCTCAATACTTCTACATTTCTTTAATACTAAGTTTGAGTATTTTGAGAAATCCCAGAGATATCCCTATCCTGTGAGGATGCAGATACATTGTTTAAACATATATGTAACCCATGAAATGCACCAGAGAAGAGGACAAATATGTTATCATTTTCTGCAAACTAAAAAGAGTGCACCAATAAGAGCAGGGCATGAGGAGAGAAGGGAGGGAGAACAAAGGATCAACGTAGATATCACAATTTCTATGTGACCCCAATCTTTCACTCTTCAAGATCCTCCATGAATGAGAAAAACCTGGCAGAAACCAGTGTGGGATTCTTCTCCCTAGACAAGTTCAAAATTTGTTCTGATCTTCTGGTTTCCTCTTCCATATTTATTCCAAAGTTTTTTGGAGCAACACCCAAATATCTGGAGTTTCATCTTACCTCTTAGGTTTAAAAAAAATTTAGTCCCCTCACGAAGGGTTCATATGAGAGATATTATATATAGATATGAATATGAATATTATTAATTGTATGCGTTTTATATATGTGTGTGTGGGGTAGAGAAATCAACCAATTTTAACTGATAGGTTATCACATTATTTAAATATTTCAAGGTTTTTATTTTCTTTATATCTACTATAATATGGTTTTTTTTGTATAAAAAATAGACATTGTTATGCATCATTAAAAATAACTAAATGCCCCTTATTATGTTTTACCTGAAATTTATGGATGTGAAATTTTTGATAGTTTGATTTTATCTTATTTAATGAGTTTTTTGTTAAATATGTCAAAATTTTTATTAATATAGAGAATAGAAGCAAATATAATTTTTAAGAATTATTAAAATAAAGACCATTTTCTAATTAAAAATTTATAATAATCCATATTGTAAGAAGTAGAAAAAAGTATAAGTAAACATGTCACGCGCCAGTGAATGGGAAGACCAAAACGTTATTACAAATGAACTTATTGCATGGGAATGGGTTCTTTTCCTTCAGTAAGCAACCTCAATTTGTAATGATAATCCCATTGGAACTATTGTTATTGAATTCAAAGGATTAATTTCATCATTGATGTCATATTAACTCATTACATTGAACTTGTTTTTACAAATGTTCTGTCAATATGTTTTCAAGAAAGGGGGAGCATCTCCATATTGATTTATATATAGGTTTACAAGTATATTAAAAATGGGTGTATGTGAAAAAGTAAAATGTGAAATATTAGTTTCAAACCCATGGAGTTGGAGCTTTCCTATGATATTTTGAAAGGGGAGACATCTCATGGAATTTTCAAAGGGAAATCCCATGATATTTGGAAAGGGTTGGAATCCCATGGGATTTCGAAAAGTAAAATGAAAAAGGGAATTGATTATTTAATTAGTATATGCTATATTTTTTAATAAGCATGTCACTTCATAAAGGTTTATAAAGTCAAAATCCCAATGCCATGAATAATGATCCTTGGTATCAAGGGCCATGAACAAGGCCTAAAACCATCGCTCGTGAGCTATGAAATGGATGCTAGGCCTCTCATGTTGTTAGGAGGTATTGTGCACCACAAATATGTGTTAGGTCCATGCCAATGGTTGCAGGGTGGAATCAAGCCTCCTATTCCTTAAATAATGATCCTTTATCTAGAGGGCCATAAACGAGACATCAAACTACCACACATGACCTTTGTAAGGAATATTTTTCCTCTCATTGAGAAAATGAGCATCATTAGAAGGTATTGGGCACCATAAACATATATCAAAGTAGTGGAAATAGTTGGGGGTTGAAATCAAGGGTCTATGGCCTTGAATAATTATCATTAGGCTCAAGGGCCATGGAATAATTAGCATTGCTTCATGAACCATTCTTTCAATTTTTTTTTTAGTTTATTCTCCTTTATTATGTTGTTAGGATGATAATCTATTTATATATTTATTTTATGTCCTAATTTTGTGATCAATCCCATTTCAGATACAAAACAAACAACTTTGGAAGTGAGTGTATGGATGGATGTATGCAAACATAATCTATGTTTTTGCAAGGGTTAGAAGGTCCACTAACATTCTAGAATACAAACTAATATTCAAAAGGAGGGTATCTTTAGCTGTCAATTTTGTCTCCTTGAGGCTATTTAGTGTAGTGAAAGTTGTACTTTAACATCGAACACTCATGAAAGAGAAGAGATGTTGAAATACATATTGATTGAGTTAATTGATACAATTTGCTAGCATCTTTTCATTGTGGTTTAATTACTTACTCGACATGACCATCCCTAACTGCCAATACTAAATGGTATTCATTAACTTGATTCGTCACTAACACTCATGATATTTATTACACATTAATACATAATATATCAGGGATCCTAATATATTATTGAGCGTCACTTATTCTAGCACCTCGTATTAACACGAAATACAATTTTTTTAACTCCCCTCAATATAAAATCCATAGAAACTTACTCAATAATTAAGAATAATTACAAAAGTTGAAGGGAATTCTTATTCAGTCTTCAATCATGCAACGCTTCTCTGGTTCTTAATATCTAAACACTACATTATGTTGTATGATGCATGTTGTGTTGGTAAAGAAAAGTATGCAATGTCATATCAACCAAGTTTTGTATTGGGACATCAAAGGTAATTTCTTGATTTTATCAATATTTTTTCTTCTCTTTCTTTCATTATGAGATATTATTAAAACAAGTGTTTGAACATGGCATTTTATGCTTTAAATATGATATTAGCTGCCAATTGATAATAATGGGATTCTAAAGATTATGGATTTTTTCATGACAAGATCTTTATGTAGTGACCAAAATGGAAACCTTACCAATAGAGTAATCACATTGTGATATAGCTAATTGAAATGTGACCTATTTTATGATCACATACAATTTTGTCTATATTATGAATGGTTTCTTGTTTACAATGCAAAATCTAGATGGAAATTGTATAGGGTGTTGATTTTTTGTTCTAATGTTATGTGTATCCCCCTAGAACTTACATTTATGGCTTCTTTGTTTCTTTATGTTAGAAACAATAAGCTCACTATCATCGAGTATTCCTCTGACATGGAAGGATTTTCACTCATATTTAAATGGATGGTGTCCATAGTCCTTAGGCAGTTATACCCATTTCTAACATCTGCATAATGACTATAGAGTATAGTCCTATGAACTGGCTTGATTGTAGTTTGTTAAGTATATCTAGTTCTATTCCTTCTCCCAGTGTTTCAAATCATGCCTGGTTTTCCAAAGAAAAAGATAAAAATACAACCTCATACTATACTCGATGGCCCCATGAATATGCTTATATCCAATGTTGTTGGGGATCATGTAGATCTCTCAGTGCAAGCACTACAACATCACCCTGGGAAGCGTATAAACATTATGAATTGGAAACACAATATATCCTAAGCATTTTTCACCGCGGATATTCATTAGATTTATGGAAGAAGGAACTGTGCTCATCCCATGATGGATACGATCCATGTGAAGCACCAACTATTGGTTGGTCATATTCTTTTGATTCTCCTTATTTATCCACTTATACATGGCTCTAGGATGATCATGCTTATCTACTATATCCCTGGCATCCACACTAAGATAATTGTTGTTGATAGGTATCATATAGTGGTACACTTATGATTGCTAGGGAATAGTGATTTTTGCAATCCCATTAAGCCAATTTCTTGAGTTTTGTTCAAAATTACTAGAAAAGGTTTATGGATTCATAACCTGCTTGATCATATATTGTGAACTTATACAATCTATCATCCTTTGTTGGCCATTAGATAATCAAAGTTTTGTATTAATCATTTTTACCATTATAGAGGACTCTGTAAGTTAGGTTCCCAAATTATTAAAGGGTGCTAGCTCAATGGAAGAGTGTCTGCCTTACAAGCAGGAGGTTGGTGGTTCGATTCCTCCATGCCCTAATGTATTATAATATTGGTTACAAACAACTAAATTAGTAATAAGAAAATAAGATATAAGTGACCAAACAAAATGACAAAAAATCGTATATAAAACTACTAAAAATGACTAAATTAGTGACCAAAAAATGAGAGATGCGAAACTAGGCATTAAAAAGGATGCAACACATGGCGCTAATGATGAATCCAAACATGGAATTGATATGGTAGCAAAATAAGACATGAAACTAGGAATTAAAAAGGATGCAACATGAGGTGCTAATGATGAAGCCAAACATGGCATTGATAGGGCAGAAAAATAATACATTACTTTGGATGCAAAACATGGCGCTAAATAGGAAGAAAAATCTGGTGCAACAATAGAAGAAATATTTGGCGTCATTTTGGTAGCAGAACACGATGCAAGAAAGGAAGAAAAAAATGGTGCAAATTTGGAAGTGAAAATTAGCACATATTTGGAAGTAAAACATGGTGCAAAATGGGATGCCAAAGTGGTAGAAAAAATGGATGCAATATTGGATGTTAATTTGGATGCTAACATGGTGCTATTAAGGATGCAAATATGGTGCTAATGGGGATGATATTTAAGAAGAAAAAGAGAACACTCTCTAGGAAGAAAAATATGGCGTTATTTAGGAAGTAAACCTCGACATTGTTTAGGAAGAAAAGTTAGATGCTATTCTGGAAGCAAAAAAAATAGACGCTATTTTGGACGTCATAAA
Source organism: Pseudotsuga menziesii (assembly GCA_001517045.1). Classification (NCBI taxonomy): domain Eukaryota; kingdom Viridiplantae; phylum Streptophyta; class Pinopsida; order Pinales; family Pinaceae; genus Pseudotsuga; species Pseudotsuga menziesii. The sequence continues at coordinate 88,754 of LPNX010346448.1, read as the reverse complement.
TGATGCTATCTAGGAAGAAAAAAAATACATTTTTTTATATGCTTTAAGTTTTGTCCATGACGCGTCCCATTTAGCGTCTAGTTTGACCACTCAATGTAAAAAAAAATACACTAAAAAGGGATGCTAAATGGGACGCTAATTCTAGGATTTGTTGTAGTGATGTTTACAGATCTGCAAAACATTTGACAAAGGAATTGGACCATTCGAAATATTTAGATGTAGCTAAATCAATAAATATTACTGAATGTATTGCATGGTTTTGTAATATAAAAAGCTTTTATTTATTTATGAAAGTATATATGTAAAAGATATACCCCTTTTTATTATAGTTTTCAAATTCAATTCCTTATTCCTAGAACAAACACACACACACACACACACAGACACACACATACTACATTGTTTTCTCCATTAATACAAGCAATTTCTTTATAAGACATGTCCTTAAATATTAAAGAAAAAATTGTTTCTTGAACATATAGATATGTTATTTTGTTTATAGATACCAACATGATTGTTGATAAATTCAATGAATAACGAAGATTTCAACAATTAAAATATTAATAATAGAAAATATAACTTTATCTCTATTGATGTTCATGCAAGTGATCTTTTCTATTCATGTAGGTGGTCTATAGAGAGTTTAGAGTGGTAACTACTACAATTTCAGTATAGGTTTTGTAAGGATATGATCTTACATGATTATCATCATAGATAATATATATATTTTAATAATGAATTGGTGATCTTTACAATAAATTTGTGTGGCTTATATATATATGAAGAGACACCTTTAAACAATGTGTCCTTCTAATGCTGACCTTTACGTAAATAGTTAATATAACTAAACTAACGAATAATATAAAATATTTTTCCTATATTACAAGTCATCCCGCTCTAAAAATATTCATCCATGAATCTTTTGTAAGCATCCTTCAACTAGAAGTATTGTCGTGAATAATGGTACCATGGTTTACAAGTTCTTAAAATAATTGGTCACATTTCCATTCAAATATTTTCATGCATATGATTATGTAGATAAATGCATAACAACTATATGGGGTATTCTTCTGAGATTATAATCTAATGGTGTTCTTTTTATATTCTTATTTGACGTAGATTTATGATATTTATGCATTCTTTGACATGGTTTTCTTATCTGTAGAAAAAACTACTAATATTGTACTTACATACTTGTCTGGTGAGCTTATCTTTAGTTGTTCCCTCGGAACGTTTTGATATTGAGATTCTAGAACATCTTGAGTTGTGGCCACTAATAGAATGTTCATCTATTCATTTGTCACAACATCTTATGGGTTTCATTCTTCGACATTATCATGATTAAGGTCATCTTCAACGCTTTTATTTTCATCATTGCATACTTGAATAACTTCAATTCTCTCATAATTGTTGTTAACATTGAATTCATTTTTAACAATATTTTGTGCTTTATCATTACAATCTACGACATCATCAATTTCTTTGCAATTGACATTGACATTGTGATTTTCAATATCATCTTGAATTTTCACGTCGTTTTCTTCTACATCTTCTGTTTCATTGTCCTTTTTATCTCCTTCCTTAACAAGTCCTTTTTCTAGAGTTACACTATACAATTTTATATATTTTTCAGCTAGCCTATTAATGTTCCTTACTTCCCTACTTTGTAAGAAATTGCAATGAAATTACGATAGACGTACATATTTTTTACTTAGTATCATGTTTTGAGGTTTGTAGTTGGGATGTCTTTTGTAATCCCTCCCAGAGTCGGGTGGCCTAGATATTTTGTTAGGAGGGATATAAGGAGGTGGCTGGCGTGGCCCCCCTTCCATTCTTATTGAAGTAGAAACTTTGGACTCTTCCATACTTGAATATTTAGGAGTTGTTGTTGTACCTTGTTCCTCTTTACTTAGGAACTTGGTAGTCACAGTTGCTTCTTCTGTTGTGAGTGAAAATGGAGTTCCCAACTCTACTTGACCTGAGAAACCAAGATTTGTAATAGCTTCTTCCTTTATGGTCGTAGTCCCTTCTTCTGTAGTGAGTGCAGATGCAGTTTCCAACTCTACTTGGAATGAGAACTCAGGAATCGTAATAACTTCTTCCTTTATGGTTGTAGTCCCTTCTTCTGTTGTGAGGGATGATGTAGTTTCCATATCTATTGGATATGAGAACTCGAGAGTTGGAATAGATTATTACTCTATGGTTGTAGTCCCTTCTTCTATTGTGAGTGTAGATGTAGTTCGCAGCTCTACTTGTCTTGAGAAATCAGGAGTCACAATAGCTTCTTCCTTTATGGTCATAGTCCCTTCTTCTGTTGTGAGGGACGATCCAGTTTCCATCTCTACTTGATATGAGAAATCGAGAATCCCAATAGCTTCTTCCTTTATGATCATAGTCTTGTATTCTATTGTGAGGGTGGTGTAGTTTCCATCTCTACTTGATATGAGAACTTATGAGTCGCAATAGCTTCTTCATTTATGGTTGTAGTCCCTTCTTCTGTTGTGAGTGTCAAAGCAGCATTAGGTTGTACCTGATCAATATCATCTAATGCTTCTTCTTTCTTTTCCTTGCTTGAGAATTTATACGGCGTAAATGTTTCTTCTTCCTTCAACTCACTTGAGGGGTAGGACTCGTGTGCCTCTAGATTTTATTTGTCAACATACTTCTTAGATTCTGCTTCTCTTTGTTGTATAATCAACCTTCTCAATTCTTCAATTTATTTTTTTCTCTTCAAGTTCTATGTTTTTTTTCAATCTCTTAGAGTTAGCTTTTATTTATGTCTTCAAATTTTTCATCTCTTTTGGTTTTTTGGCCATACATGATCTGGTAGAAACAATGAAACATGGTAGTTCCACTATAAAAATAATGATTTGATTTTGTTTTTCAAAAAATTAATTATTAAAAGTAATATTTATAATTGTGTCGAGAGGCGCTCTATAGCCCAGTATGGGGGGGATCTTGTAACATGATGTAACATTTGTAACATGTCGGAAAAAAATAATAGTGATAGTGAATATTATGGGAGATATGTTGTAACGTGATGTAACGTTAGTAACGTTTGTAACATGTTGGAAAAAAATAATAGTGATAGTGAATATTATGGGAGAGATCTTGTAACTTGATGTAACGTTTGTAACATGTCAACAAAAAATAATAGTGATAGTGAATATTATGGGAGAGATCTTGTAACGTGAGGTAACGTTTGCAATATTGAATGAACTAATGTAAAAAGTAGTAAATGTTTTGTCGGCCTAATAATGTAAGTTCGTAACGTTTCGTTTGAAATACACTCGCTATATTAATACACCAAAACAACAAAAATATTATAGAAAAAAAAAATTCTCAAGCAGCTATTCGAGATGAGGAATCTAATCAAGTAGCTATTCCAAATGAGGAATCTGATTAGGTAATCTATTAGTAGCTCTACAGACCTCCTCAGATGCAAATCCAAATATGCCTCCCCTCCTCTGCAGCTCCAGCTCCACTCGCAGCTCTCCTCCGAGTGCACAGCATGCTCCTTCCACTGTGCAGCCCTCTTCCTCCTCCCACACGACATCCCTACTCCACCGTGTCCTCCTCCCCTCCAATGTCCTCCTCTCCTCCTCCCACCATCTTTCCACTGTGCGTCCCCACACTGTACATCTCATTGATAGAGATGCTGTATGATGCCCCTGATACAACGTCTCTACAAAATCATCTGAGGTGCTATTCCGAAACACCTTTCAAGTAGTCGAGAGAACCAAGCAAAAAATTAATGTATGCTCTCCTGTTCTTGGCTACCACAACATTTTCCCAAACACTCGAGATTCTAATTTATTGTTTTCATTTTTTTATAATTTTACCAATCCCATGGAGGTTACAGTTTTAGTGTGAATACCACACTAGCTTATTGAAATTGATATTCAAATTACCAAAATCCAATTACAACCTAAATATTTCTAAATTTTATATTAAGTTGGCATTTTTTGTTTTTATCTAAATGTTTTAAATTTATCACCACATTTCATTTTAGAATCTAGGGTGCAGGTTTAAAAGTTTAAAAGAAACAAACAACAACTAAGAAAATAGGCTGGAATTATTATATCTAATAGTGGATTGGGCTCCCATCATATTAAAATTTTGCAAAGGATAAAGCACTCTATTATCAGATTTTCCACCAAGAAGTGCCATGTTTCTTTTTCTCAAAATTTATATCGATTTTGAATGAATCATTCATGATTTCAATGCAGAATTAGGTAGTAAATCCATGAATGATATGGATAATAATGAAAATTCATGTTCTGTTCTATTCTCTATGTTTTATGGTTATAAACAATTCAGTCTTAACGAGCCTTAATTCATTAGATAGAAATGCCTCGCCTTTATTGCTCTCACAGTTTAGGTAGGCATTACTCCTATGCATGGACGATAGGTGGGAGTTAAAGTGGCAAATATTAACCATTGACCATTGATCCATGTAACATTAAATGTTCCTTTAACTGGTCTAAGCTGTGGATATGAAACAATTTAATTTAACCAATATTTATTCTAACTCGTTTAAGTTTTTAATTGTATTTTAGATAATATGTTTGGTACTGAATTTATTTATAAATGGAAAAATATAATTTAAACATTTACAAATTTAGATTTTAACAAAAAAAATATATTCTAATCAAAATTTATTAAAAAGTCTAAAAAAATCTTATTAAAAGGTCGAAAACAAATTAAAAAAAAACTTATTAAAAAGTCCAAAAAATCCCAAATTTTGAATAAATAAACTGCTTTGAACAAAACCTATTGATCCATTATTTTAAACTAAATGTTAACTAAAAAGAAATAAACCAATCATAATTTTGGGTTTGAATTAGTAAAGTCCAAAGTGGATTTGATCCTTCTAATTCCTACACAAACATTTAAAAAAATTAATTACACATTTCACTCTTGAGAATGATTGGTAGGGGAATCCCTCTAATTCTTGAGTGGATTTGATTCTAATTACTGGAAACTAAAGATAGTAAGTTTACATGGAAGTGGATTTGATTCTAATTACTAAAAACTAAAGATAGTAAGCTTACATGTATATATTCCCTCTGCACATTCCGCAAAAATTTGGCCTTGCACATGGTTTTGCACATGGTTTTAAAACCATGTGCAAGGCCTCCTAAACAACCATGCAAGGCTTCTTAAACAACCCATGGTAAATTTCACTTAAGGAGATTTGTTAATTTTTTTTACAAGTTTCAATTAAAAATAAAAATAAAAAAAAGAAACAACTCCTTAAAAAAAATTTAAATTTCAAAAAATATATTATTTCAAACACTAATCAATACCTTCATTTCCCAAGGTTGTTTTTTAATGAGCATTGTACCATCCATCTGTGAATCATAATGAAACAAATGAAGATATGCTCAAATTGTGTATTTATTATTATACTTTAAAATTTCTAAAAAGATTATAGTTACTGGATAAATAGATATAGATCCTTATTTACATGGTGTGCTACACATTGGGTCATAAAATCCTTGTTTTTTTTTTGTTTCCAAAACCTTCAAATTATCTTCTTTCTTCGGATCCCTTTAATTCCTACACAGACATTGAAAAAATTTAATTGCACAATTCACTCTTGAGAATGATTGGTAGGAAAATCCCTCTAATCCCCGAGTGGATGATCCCTCCCTCTAATGACAGTAACTTATTATTTTAATTGATTATCATGTAATCTAATTGAGAGATTGTGATTGCTAATTGTGTTTAGGTATTTAAAATGTATTATTTCACTACATAAACTAAAGATACTAAGCTTACATGGATATACTCCAGTTTTGTGTCACCTCCCACCATTGAAACCAACCTAGATCCAAATCCTAGGCTCTATCAAGTGTCGAGAGGGATCCAATCTCCTGAGGTGCAAACCTCTTCTCAGGTATTGCACTCAAGGAGGTTTACTTTCGAGAGATTGGATCCCTCTCGGCGCTTGATAGAGCCTAAGATTTGGATCTAAGCTGGTGATAATTTATTATTTAAAATAATAATACTATTATTATAAAAAACTTAATAGTTTTTGGAAGAAAAATAAAAAATGTATAATAGTAATAGTTATTAATAATAATAATTTATTATTATTATATAATTTTGGGATAAATGGATAAGGATCAGGGTTTTGGTGAAGAGTAATGGTATGGAAGAGGAGTAAAGGGTAACGGGTGGACAAGGTGTAATGGTATGGATAATTTTATGGTTTTAAAATTATAATAATAAAACTTTGGGCTAGTTTTATAAAACCATGGACTCGTTTTATAAAACCATGGGCTAGTTTTATAAAACCATGGGCTGGTTTATTTTTTCTTTTCTTTTTTAATTTTTTACTTTATTTGATTTTTGTTTCCTTTTCCCTTTTCCCTTTTTATTTTTCCTTTTTCTTCTCTCCAATTAGGAATTTCCTTTATTTTTTCAAATATTTAGTAATTGAATGGAACCACAAGCTTGTATTTTATTTTTCCACAACCACAAATTGCTTTCATACCACTTTAAGGCTATGGTATTACATTATTATCATAATAGATAATATATATTTTTAATAATGAATTGGTGATCTTTACAATAAATTTGCGTGGCTTATATATATATATATATATGAAGAGACACCTCTAAGCAATGTGTCCTTCTATTTATTTATAACTAAACTAATGAGTAATATAAAATACTTTTGATATATTACAAATTTCTATCCAAGTTTTGTAGATTACCTTATACTTTAAATTTCATGTTAGTTCTAAGTGTGAATAGGCCACTTAAGGCCCAAGAGTATGAACTCGCTCTGATACTATTATGGAGCTCTCTACCTTCTCGAGGGGAACTAAATCAATCACTTGATCAAATTCGATATATAGAAGCTCATTTAGTGCATGGTTTAATAATAATTCGAGTTTTGTTTTGCATTAAAATTTTCTTACAGTTTATCTATGTTTTGTATTTTCATTCATATCATAGTATTCTTAAATTTCTATAATGAAATATTTACAACAGATCTAGAAATTGTGTTTCATATGTAATGTTTCATCCATGGTTTATTTCTACATTAACATTTATAAATATAAATGAAAAATCAAATGTGTACAAGTAGAACACCTAGATAATGTAGGGTTATAGGTAGTTCCTGTAGCTCCCATAGTTCCTTTTGACCAAGCCTTAGTGACCAATTTGATAAAACAACCTTTCCGACCAACTCTTATCATGCTAGCCCTAGAAAACCAATGGGTTCCCTAGCCCCTGATCCCACAATTCGACAATCTCGAGAGCATCTTCCCTTAGTAGTATTTTCCATATATTTCCATTTCCATAGACCAATAGTGTAGTCTCACAAAACAAATATCTTTCAATTAAGCCTCTTCAATATTTGAGTTTCCCACCTCCTCAAAGCTTCGAGTTGTTCCCCTCCCCAATATCCCTCCTTTTCAAAATCCACCTATCTAACATAATCTCCTCCAGAGAAAAACCAACCCCTTCTTCTTCATGAGACCTTTTCTAAATACCATTTTCCTCCTCCAAACGTCATTCTTACTCCACCTCCTTAGCCCTCCATGTTTTTGGGATTCCGATCAATTAATACAATCACACTAACCAAGGATAAAATATAATTATAATATTGTTTCTAGGATTTTATGTTCTCTCAAGAAGTCAAATGGTTAATTTCCCATTTAAGTTTTCCCATTTCGATTTCACTTTCTATTGGTTATCTTAATGCAAGATAATCATGGCTTGTCTATTTACTTATAAAACAAGTTAAATACTATAAAATTCCCCACCTTTTATTCTTTAAATGTTTCTAGGATAACATAGTAAACAGAAAGATTGAACGAAATAATGATGAGGATGCTTATGCATTTCTTATTCTATCAACCCTGATTCCACAAATGATGTTTTGAGTCACAAATAAAGTTTAAATACTAAATAAATAGAATATAATAGCTTTAATTCAACCAGTCATTTTCAATAATAATATTCCATTCAACCATATACAACAATCCAAACAAAGAAATACATAACGTATTTTAAACAAACAATGAAACTTATGTTCATTTAATAATAGTAGTAATAATAATTTAATAATAGTAATAATAATAATTTAATAATAATAATAGTAATAACAATAAATAAAGAAAACCATGACTGTTATAATTACAACATCCATCACTTCAAAACAAAACACTTATGACAACAACATAATAATAATAGTAATAACAATAAAGAAATAAAACTATGACTGTTATAATTACAACATCCATCACTTCAAAACAAAACACTTATGACAACAACCTTATTTGTATACATAAAACAATGATTATACTAAATATAATGATTATCTTATGACAATTCTGTCTTAACAACAAACAATTACTTCATAATGCATCACTTATACGTAACTAATAGATAACAAATTGTTCGGTTATTCATATATACAATAATTAAACAATTATCATTTAAGCTTCATCAATGCACAACTCACTCTTATCTAGAAAAAAATTATAATCATTTAGTATGTTAAGTATTTATCAGATCAATACTAGCGTATATGTACAAGGTGTGTGTGCATGGCCGGCGCATGCATAGATCATATATGTACTATAAGGAAACATCATATCTCCTATGCGTATATACTAACTGAAAAAAAATAGCAATTCGTGGAGATAGAATAATAATATATACAAGACATGACGGTCACACAGATATAAACCAAATCAACATACGTCCAACATAATCATTTCAGCATCATCAACCATTAATGATTAAGGAATCAAGTTATAACATCATTTTAGTTTAGATTCACAATAGCTAATCAACAATTTATTCTCCAGGGAAAGGAACTTGCTACTACTATCTTGGTTTCATAAACCCTCAACCCCAAACAATACTAGCTAACATATCCTCCCATCCTATCCTACTTCCACATCCTCCCTATCCTTCCTCTGCTAGTAATGATGTGTTGTTGGATCCACCAACCTGGCCACATATAGAACCTGAGAGTGGTAGCACCGACTAAACAACGGATCTAGCCTATTCTAGCAGGCATCTGAACATCGTCATCAAACGTCTAGGGGAGCGTGACTCAACACATCCCTCCGAGGATCTTTGGTATCATAAAACATAAGGTGGGCAATACTTCCATCCATTTCAACATATCGGGTCTATACCCTATTAAAATCATGATGTATTTCTATAGAGATTATCTGAATGTGGCATCGTATCACCATTTTGGTTAATAAGGTTTCCTACATAAGTAAGTACTAATCCACAGATCATATTCAGTATTCGACCATTATTTAGCCCCTGTGTTCTATGGGTTAGTATTTCTCAAATCATACATTTATGGATTTTTTTTCATTTGAACATCAATCGATTATCATCATCATTTGTTTGTATACAATTTAATCTTTCACATGTGTATATGATATTCAATAAATCAATCAACCATATCATAAAAATGGTATCCACGCACCACATCATATCTTTCTCATCGTGTCTATGGAAAGCAATATAAACATATAACTATCATCACAAAATAAAAGAAACAACAATCATATAATTAGGTCCACCATGTCACATACGTAGTTTTTTCAGTCGAGCTGAGTCCAACAAATACAAAGAAAATACATTATAGCATGTCGAGATGATAAAGATATCTAATCAAAATATGGGGCATTACAATTTTTGTATAGATCCATTTATTGCATCGCTTTCCCTATTTGCTTTTCCATTATTGCTCGCCAGATTCATGGACACTATTAGCAAGTTATTGGTATTTATCTTGTTATTCAATTAGTGACATGGTTATTTTGCATTAACATTGGTGTCATTAGTGGGAATTCTGTATTTTGACTATGGTGTTGAATATTTATAGCGATATATAATTATAGTGATCATTACTACAGTCTGTATATTTAGCAAGTGGTTAGTATTTGGCGCAACTTGCCAAAAAAAAGAAATAGAAGAACAATAGCTTTGATTTACTTTTTGCTGAATTATTATTGGGATCCTTTAGAGATAGTTACTTGGTATGGAAGTATTGTTAGTACTTTATGAAGCAAACATTGAATGCATATCTATCGTTAAGGATCTTTGTTTTCATATGATTGACTGCAAGTATATCACACTTTAGCTTAAATTGTTGTCGAGCAAATATACTAGGTAATGGCTAGTGCCATTGTTATTAATGATACCTTGAGTAAAAACGCACAATCTTGTTTTGGTAAGTGCAATTTTTCTTGGCCCTCTTGTCGATCTTAAGCAATTGTTTCATGCCTTGGCATAGCAAAAAAAAGGAATTGCTTCTTCTTTCTTCTTTTTGGAAATTTATATTTATGACCGTTCCTATAAGAACATGGATCTTGGTAAAAGTTTACCTCAAACTTTTGTTGTCTACTTTGCATACTACTTGTTTAAGTGTTAAAATTTATGGTATTCATGATATATTACTTTTTCCTCTTAACATTTCAAAGAGTCTGATAAACCAAGTACGCTTGAAAAGCTATGATTGGAATGAGAATTTAGCCAGGCACTTGCTAGAAGTTCAGGGTAAGTGATACAAGTAATTTTTTGGCTTTTAAGAATATGAAATATTTCTACGTTCTCTTATGACTAAGTTTCTAAAACATGATAGGGACTTTGAGGTAACTATCAAAGAAATTGTGCCCAAAGATGCAAAAGAAAATATTTGGCCTCTATGTGTATGTTATTGCTCCATGTACTTCATCATCTGTAGCATGTTTTATGTTTCTGCTTCCATTGTTATGTTATTCATTTGCTTCTTCACTAGTCCATTATTCTACTTGCCTAAATGTCTTATTTTAGGGTAACATGCAAAGAGCCAATTAGTACGATAGATTTAAAGAGACTGCAACCCCTTCAAATCATTCTAAGAACCATTACATAGTTGTATACCTGATCGCTACATGGATCATGAAACCTAAATATATTGCAATGGTGAATGTAGTCTACATTAGTATACTCTGCTCAAGGCTTCCCTACACAGTATGCATTAAGTCACTTGTTCCACATAAGTTACGATGATAACCTTGGAATAATCGTAACTGCCTATTACAACTTACCACAACTTTGGACACAAGTATTCTTGTGCAAAGCACTCTCAACAAAGATATGTTGATTCTTATGTTTGCCAAACTATTTCATATTAATGAAATCATATAACAATTTTTTTTTCTGGTTACTTGTTTTAAGTTATTGTTCCTATAACACCATGTTTTTATCCCATTTAAGGTAGAGACTACAACAATATCATCTTCCAACTCATGCCATGGCTAAACAAAGTGTTGTCCCAAATGAATAACCATTGTGATTGAAATACTGAAATTACTCAATGTAACCCAAAATCAATTTTGTAATCAATATTTACTTAAGCAATTGTTTAAATTCGTTATCAATTTTGTAGTCAATATTTACTTAAACAATTGTTTAAATTCGTTTTTCCAAATCGTTGTTGCAAACAAATTTCAAACATATATTTTTTCCCCAGTTTGTTGTCTTCAACATCAATTTTTTTTCTTTAAATTAATTATGTTCATTAAAAATTTTGAACACAAGAATGAAATGCGGTATAAAAAATCTTGCGTGCCTATGCAATCTGAATGCAAATACCCGAACAAGGATTGAAGAACTTGTCCAATTGGTGATCGCAGAAACAAAGCAGCTTATTAATTTTTAAGACAAAATTACAACATACCAATGATAATTGTAAATGTATTTAGAAGAAGTTGGTTTTTGACAATGGTATTTACAAACATGTTTTCCATATATTTAGAACTATAGACATGTAGTACTCAGATGCCCACACACTATATTTTGCATTAATGTCATTTTTCAAACTTGTGTACTCAACTCTTATTAAAATTGCATCTTTGCTTTTCCTTTTTTTATATTGTACTTTTGAATAATCGTTGTTTTTCTTAACATTTTTTTAATATGCTTATGACTAAAAGCAATGATAAATTAGTTCATAGTTCAATCAAATAACTATAACGAGTTCACACATTTTAGCATTAAGTCATTTATTATTGTTTTCTTATAATAATAAGCAAAACCACATTTTAGCGCTTAAACTGCTTCATTTCAGGCCGTCATATCTCATGATGTGCTCACGTAACTCTCTTGCGTGTGGGCACTGAGGCTTCAATTGTGTGTCTGTCCTATTCACACCAATTAAAGATAAAGAATATCTCGCCCACTTTTTCCAATTTGCAGATTATTGCAAATCCAGCTTTATAATATCTTCCCCACTTTCCTTGCAATTTGCAAATTATTGGTTGGCTGGTCCCTTACTCATGAGAGTAACGTGAAGAAATTTCCAGGTGCAGGTGGCAGATTATTATATGCTCCAAAATGCCCACAACGGTTTTACACTTGACTCTTAAATTAATGGTAGATATTTTGTCTCATCTTTGGCACATATTTGATAAATGATTTTAAGAAACAAATTTTAAATTGATTTAGTGGAACATTTATTTTGAATCAAGAGTGGTAGAATTGAAGAAGAAGGTTGTGTCATTGAACTATGTAATTAACTTGTAAAAATGGTGGAGTTTCAAAAACTTATGAAAATTGCAAAAAAAAGAGACCATCTTGAAATTAATAAGGAGGCCACCTTTAATTTAACCATAGTAATTAGACTTTGAGGTGCATGATCGGTAGTATCTAACACCCTAAAGTTGACAGAAATAAAATGCAGATCAAGAAAGAGTGACACAAGCTATTGAGTATAGGTGCGGAAGTACAAGCAAAATTGCAAAATGGCTAAAAGAGGAGAGCATTTGAAAAAATACTAATATAGAAATCAAAGAAACATAGGACAACTTACAAGATTTGGATAATTTTGTTCATAATATTTAGAAGCAAATTGATTGGAAGGATCAATTGATTCAAGTACCTAAAAGAAAAGTAATTGAAAAGGAGAAGCAAATTGAGAACATGGTTGACAGAATTTGTAACAAAACTGAACTCTTACAAATGATTGATGTTACTTATTACATAAATGACCACATATAGATCATGAATGTTACTAAGTATGAAATAGATTATCTAACGCAAATTCTTAATTCAATTTGTGATACAATTGACCTACTCCAAATGGTTAATGCAACTTGTGACACCAATGATCTAGTACAACTACGTGATACATATACAACAAATGATATGATTAACGGTTCCGTAACTAGTCATCAGAATGATAATTCATAAACAGAGTTGATGAAGACAATTTTTGAAGATGAGTTGCAAGAAGAAGAAAGGAGTGACACTAGAAAACGTGTTTGTAAATGTAAATTTGAATTAAAAAAGGAAAACTATCATGAAAAAATGATTAAAAAATTAAGTAAAAATTATATTTTCAAGCCTATCATCACACCTTGGGAACAAATACTCAACAACAAACAAAAATAAAGACTTAGAAATGATAAGGAAGTTATCTTTCATATTCTCAACTATTCTATATTCATGACTATTCTAGATCAATCCAATTCCACAATGCAAGATTCCTTCAAGGAGATTCCATTTCACATCTTTCAATTCAATATTAGAATGGTAAGTGTCAACATTGTCATAGAGTTGGCCATATGGAAATTGAGTGTTTTTCCCTCCATTCATGTCTTCATTATCGGAAGACAAATCTTCAATTAAACAAATTTGAAAAGAAGAAGGATACAAAAATAAGAAGTTCATTATGGTTGGATTGCTCCTTGTCAATGAAAATTAGAATCCAACATGTTGCATAATTTTTATCATTGAGTTTAGACATAGGAAAATACAATTTACAAGGGTAAATCGTAAAAGAAATGCAACTTTCAAATAGTTGTTGCAGATGAATACTTTGGGCATGATTGGGGCTCAATTCTATGTCTTTTGAATTGAAACATGAGTGGAAATGGAACTCTTTGAACCTCAACAGGTGTAGTATATTGTCAAAATGGTTGGTGGTTAGCCAAAACCACTACAAGAATTGTTTAAGTATAAATTGTTAGCGGTTACTAAAACAATTATAATGGAAGAAGATCTAAAGTAAAACAATCTTAGAGATTTGAGCCTAGAAAATTCCAAGAAAAATTCTATAGATAGTTTACCAAAAGATTGAGGTGAAACACATACATTAATTGCTATATATTCTTAACCAAATGCATGGATATTATATTATGTTGCATCATATCATATTGTTTCCTCAAAATATGCCTTCTCGTCTTTGAAACCTTATAATGGTCCACCGATTTTAATGGGAGATGATGCTCATGTAAAAATTTGCAAACAAGGTAGTGTAGATCTAGACAATGGATGTTTCAATAACTTATGGCATGTTCTAAAAAATCCATAAATATTCTCTCGATCTATCAAATCACTCAATCTAGCACATGAAAGTGGGTAAAATTCACCCCAGATTCAGTGGTTATCTCTCAGATGTCAAATAGACGATCTATGTTACTTATGAAAGAGATTATCTAGTAATGGAATTTGTGATACAATTGACCGACATCAAATGATACGAATGACCACATATAGATGGTGCATGTTACTTATGAAATGGATTTTCTAATGCAAATTCTTAATTCAATTTGTGATATAATTGAACTACTGCAAATGGTTAATAAAACTTGTGACACCAATAACCTAGTACAACTAGGTGATACATATACAACAAATGATATGATTGATGGTTCCTTAATTGATCATGAGAATGATAATTTAGAAACAGAGTTGATGAAGACAATTTTTGAAGATGTGTTGCAAGAAGAAGAAAGGAGTGACATTAGAAAAAGTATTAGTAAATGTAAATATGAATTTTCTTTTAAATTCTCAAAAGAAAACTATCATGAAAAAATGAAAAAAACATTAAGTAACAATGATATTTCCAAGCCTATCATCACAATGTTGGAAATGATAAGGAAGTTATCTTTCATATTCTCAATTATTCTATATTCATGACTATTCTAGATCAACCCAGCTCCACAATGCAAGATTCCTTCAAGGAGATTTCATTTCACATGTTTCAATTCAATATTAGAATGGTAAGTGTCAACATTATCATAGAGTTGGCCATATGGAAATCAAGTAGTTTTCCCTCCATTCAGGCCTTCATTATTGAAGGAAAAATCATCATTCAAAAACATTTCAAAAGAACAAGGAAGAAGTTCATTATGGTTGGATAGCTCCTTAACAGGGATAAATAAAACCCAAGATATTGCATAAGTTTTCTCATTGAATTAAGACATAGGTAACTACAAAGTTACAAGGATAAATTATAAAAGAAATGAGGCTTTTAAATAGACATTGCAGATTAATATTTTGGGCATGATTCGGGCTCAATTCTATATTTTTTTTGAATTGAAACATGAGTGGGAAATGGAACTCTTTAAACCTCAAAGGGTGTATTATATTGTCAAAATGGTGGGTGGTTGGCCAAAACCACCACAAGAATGATTTAATTAGGAATGGTTAGTAGTTACTTAAATAATTATTTTGGAATAAGATCTAAAGTAAAACAATATTAGATATTTCATACTATAAAATGCCAAGAAAAAGTCTAGAGAAAGTTCACCAAAAGATTGAGGAAAAACACATTCATTATTTTCTATATATGTTCTTCACCAAATGCACGGATATTAGATTATGGTGCATCAAATCATATGGATTCCTCAAAAAATTCTTTCTCCTCTTTGAAACCTTACATTGGTCCTCTCATTTTAATTGGAAACGACACTCATGTAAAAGTTTGTGAACAAGGTAGTGTATATCTAGACAGTGGATGTTTCAAGAACGTATGCCATGTTCCAAAACTATCAATAAATCCTCTCTCAATATATCAAATCACTCAATTTGGCACAAGAAAGTGGGTATAATTCACCCCATATTGAGTGGTTATCTCTGATATGTCAGATGGCACCAAAGTTGTTGTGGAGGAGGTAGACCACCTTTCTTAGTTGTGTGCCTTTTCTAATTTTGTTCATAAATCTGATTTTGTTATTCTTCTAACACATACAAATGAAGAAAGACGACTATGACATTAAAGGTTTGGACATTTGAATTCCAGGTACTTGCAATAGTTAAGTAAGTAAGGAATAGCAAATGGTATACCCAACATCAAATTCACATATGGAGTTTGTCAAGTCTACATTCTTGGAAAACATCATGAAGAAAAGTTTGAGAAAGGAAAAGAATGGTGAGCATCCTCTATTCTCGAACTTGTGCACAATTATATAACTAGTACTTTACCACATCCATCAATAAGCAAAGAAATTTATTCCCTCACATTCATTGATGAGTGGCTGAGATTCACCTGGATCTACTTTCTCAAATTCAAATCCGAAGTATTTTAGTGCCTTAAAGTTTTCAAAGAACTTGTATGAAATCAATCAAGGAAAAGGATCAAAATTGTTCACACAAACAATGGAGGAGAATAGGTAAATAAATATAGTGAGTATATTTTTTCCAAAGTTGGCATACAGTTGCAACACATGGTTCCATATACTCCACAATAGGTTGGAGTATATGGAACTTCCTACAATAAATTTTAAGGCATCACATGACTAGAAGCACAAACAGTGAAGTGGGAATGAAAAAAAATGAATCAATACATGTGAATGACCTTAAATGCTTAAATGAAAATTAAATAAATTAATCAATGAGACACCGACCCAAATGTCGCCTTACCTTGGAAGACTGAATCGAGTCTCAAGAAGTCTCCCCAAGATCGAGAATCCTATGAAACCTTTGTTTTATTTAGTGGATGTAGATCATTTATCACAACTAGTTTAGCTTCAATTCTCAATGCAATATTGTAGTTTAACATTGATCCTTGGGTTTTGTGGGATAGATAAGTCAGAGTTTGTTGTAAGTAACCCAAATTTCATTCTGAGTGCAATCATGTAGAGAATATACCTTAGTACTTTCTATCCACATCAATACTCTCAATTTTCCTAGTGGATGTTGACTAGTAGAAATCTACTACAATTAACCCATAGTTGATTCACATTGCAACCTTGTAAGGATTCTATTAGCTTAGTGGTAGAGTAGCTTGCCCAATTTTATCAAATGGGCATCTAACTTCGTAAGAGAGTTCTTATCCAATGTTGTTTTCTTTGTTTTTTCCTTCACTATTTATGGCTCAAAGTTCCCATCATCTATTCTTGGTTTGAGTGTGAGTGGCTACTTATATTAATGTAAAGCATGCTATGAGTACTTCCTAGGAATGCAAGAAGCCATTTCATTGAAATCTAGCTCTGCTTTTGACATAAAATTTTGGATCAACCCAATAGATAAGATCTGGTATTTGAATTGTTCCACATATCTTGTGGACTGGTGTTCACTAGTTGCAACCCAAAGAGAAAAATATACATTTGGAAACATACAGTAAGCTTTGAGGTGCATGGAAGTCCTCAAAGTTGTTGTCTTGATTGAATTTAAAAATCTATCTTGGAAGGAAGTAATTCTCATAAACACAACTCTCAATTTCTGTAGGAACTCAACAATCCTTGGTTAAAGCGCCTATCTCACCAACCAAGCAAGACAGTTCATTCTCCCTCGACGTCCAAGATTGAACAATTTTGGAAGAATGAGACTTTATATTATACTAGCAACAACCAAATTACTAAGTTTAATATGTTCGAAATATGTCGAGAGGTGTATATTTGACATATTTACGTCGATAGATGTTCTTATTTGAGATTTGTGGTGGACTACGACCCATGATTTTTCATCTACAGACGAGGATGAGACAAGTGTACTGTCGAGATTGATTCTATGGAAGTTGTTCAAAATTCAAAATAAACAATTATAAAAAAAGTAATATAAAAAATTAACTAGGAGCTCATTGATGAAGGAATAACTAGTAGCAATGCATGGATAACTCATAGTTTATGAATAGATAACCAACAGTTCATGGAAGACAACTAGAAGGATGTTAGATAAAAAGAAAAAGAATATAAAAAATAACTGATAGTAGATAAATGGATGACATGAAGAATGTCGATGGTAACATGTAGTTAGGCATGGATAACTCACTGCTGAACCCGTTTAACTAGAAGAATATGAGGAATAAAAAAATATTTCCAAATTGTCTTCCATTCCATAACTATCTCTCAACTATTTGATCCTTATCGACGTGATCCAGCCACAAACTATGTGGGTGTGCTAGTGATAATGGTTTTTTTACTAAGGAATGTGTCAATTACTTGTATCTAATAGTTAAACTAATATTATAACAACCACTTAATTTATGGTTGTTAAGCACAGAGTTGAAGTTAGGATCATAGTTGGATCACCATTGGATTTAATCTAACACTTGTATCTAATAGTTATTTTAAAAGTTAAAATAGAGCTTAAACTAAGCCTTATGCACATTAGCTCGACTCCCAATTGTGAGATGGACTTAGTTGCACATTACCTAAGTGATTGTTCTTGGTGCATGGTTTCACTGCAATCAAGGTCAACTTCTCATGCTAGGAGATGCATTTCATTTAAATTTAATTTAATAGTTGTATCACTATTGGAATAATCTAATAGTTATCTAATAGTTATCCAATATAACTGCGATTAGAGTTGAAGTTAAGCTAATAGTTGTAGAATCATTGGAGTTAAGTTAATAGTTGTATCTAATAGTTTATCTAATATTTATCCAATATAACACTGATTAGAGTTGAATTTAAACTAATAACTGTAGAATCATTGGAGTTAAGTAGCAAGCTAATAGTTGTATCTAATAGTTAATTAAAAAGTTAATATATTGGCAATTGCAATTCATGTAAAAGTCATTATTTGAGTTGAAGTTAAGCTAATAGTTGTATCATCAATGTATTTAAGCTAATAATTGAATACAATGTATCTAATAATTGAATAGTTGAAGTTGAGTTTGATTTCAAATGTTGACTAAGCTATTTTTTATTTTTTTGAAATTGTTAATTATGAGTTAGAGTAACCTTCTTTAAAAATAATTGAAAACCTAGTTATATCTATATGGAAAACCTAAACATGTAATAGGAACTGTATATTATCTAGATGCCCAACTATGAGAGCTAAAAGGCTTCTCACACTGGTTGATTTTGATGTAGACTAGTTGTTTACTCGTAGAGTTTACTACAACTAGCCTAGTTTATGTAATTTACATGAAAATCCTGCTCAGAAGAGTGGACTTGGAACAACAAGTATTCATCACAAACTCAGAATATAGATTTTCAGGACTACAGAATTGTCAATACCATACTCAATGCATGTATAGAACCAAGGCCAAGCATGAAATAGAAAATCTCTTTGACTGAGAAGTACCTAAAAGTCTAACAAGCTGAATAGGAAGATATAGGCATCATTTTGATATTCCAGGCCCTCCATCAGAGTTTGAAAAATTGCAGACAAGGAATGAAAAAGGAAGCAATTTTGGAAGCTCTTAAGAATACAATAAATCCTGAAGGTCCCATCATACATCTGTGCACCTGCCTAAATTTTATTTAGTGTGGTCTTCAATCAATCAGAGAAGCTTTCGATAAATCCAAACAAAAAAATAAGTGGGTTTTCAAAACTAAAGCTAGACATGTGTGTGGAGAACAAAGAAAAGTCCAATAACAGTGTGATTATTTTGGAAGTACTCGGATAAAATTGCCTCTAGTTAATTTATTCTAGTCGGGTTTGCCTTTGTTTTATGCAGTTTTATGCAGCAGAAATGTAGTCATAGTACAGTCTCGCAAGAGTTGAAGCCCTGCTAAGATGCAATACATAAAATAATGGAAAGAGATAGAAATGTAAAATAAAAAACTAGGACATAAAGCCACCAAGCTCCCTGTAAGTGATCAATCCCCACCACCAAAGGGCAACCCAAGTTTGCAGTTGCCAACCACTAAACCATAAGATCATGTGTTTTGATGTTGGATAGAGACAGTACTAGCCTACTGTCTCAACCAGCCAGCCTAAGAACTCTCTTTTAGACATGTTCTCCTCAACCCAAGTTGCAACATTGGATAGACTTTGTTCACAACCTGTTTTTATTTTTAATTTTCTGGAATTTGGTGGTAGTTGTATTGGAAAAATAGAAGAGGAGAAGAAGTGCATAGCACAAAGGCTTGCACACACAAACAGGAATAGTGTTACAATAAGAATTCAATTAATTAAAAAAACAAACAAAGAATAATGTAAAACAAATTCAATTAATTAAGAAAAAATAATTACATTAAATAGTTTATGCTATCTCAAATAAAACTAAATCTAGATCATATAAAAGTTCACAATATCTAAAATCCTATTTCTACATTAAGAAATTATTCCTAGCACTAAATTACTGCTACGCACGATGTGCCATAACTGGAACGCTTTTGGCTGGAGTTAATCCACTTCATTGCCACGTAACTCTCTTGCTTGTGAACAGGCTTCAATTGTAGGCCTGTCCTACTCACGCCAACTACATAATATATTCAATTGCAATATGCAAATTATTGTAAATCCAGCTGCATAATATCTTCAATTGCAATATGCAAATTATTGTAAATCCAGCTATATAACATCTTCCCCACTCACCTTGCAACTTGCAAATTATTGGTTCGCTGATACCTTACTCAAGACAGTAACGTGTAGAAATTTCCAAAATGGCCAGTCCATTCTGTCCCCGACGTTTTCCCACTTTATTCTTGAATTGTTGCTTTCGATTTGTAAAAGCAAAGTGGGTTACGAAATCTAGTTCCCACTTTCGAAAATATATACATATTTATTCCAGGCCAAACATGGTGTCCGGCTGGAAGACATGGCCGCTAAAATAAACTGTTTTCTTGCTTATATAATATTTAATATCCCCTTCCGACATTACAGGTTATAATATTTAATATCCCCTTCTTCGACAAACCTTTGTTTGTGAAAATTGTGATGCATCGAACTTGATTTTTTAAGATTGTCGATAGTATTAATTCACGAATTTTGTGACAAAATGTCGAATAGAAATATTCCTAATCCAAATGAACACAGTCGAAAATTGCTTGCTAGACTATAGGATGCAGGGAAATGAAGTGGTGATGGAAAATGTTATTGTGCATGTACTCAATGCATGGGGTTTAAGAGGAGAAGAATATTGATCTCAACAGCCACAAAACATTGCAGGGAACATGGACACGCTAAGGGGGGGAATCAATATCATCCATTTGTAGGTTTAGCATTATAAATTTTTTTATATTCTTTGCTTTCGTAAATGTATGTATTATTTTAATATTTCCTATATTAACTTATATCTATTGATGTTTTCATGTATTTATAAATGAAAGACATGCTACGGCATATGATCATACTGATAACGTAGTTGAAGATGATGGTAAAAATACATTGATCCATGATTCATTTAATGTTAGAATGGATGATGTTGAAGGCGATGATAATGAAAATATTGATGACTTTGATGATGTTCATGATATACCTCTTCCCGATAAGGCATATGAACCCCTTTATGAAGGCTCCAAAAAAATCTTCTCTCTGCTATATTGTTGATAATGAACTTGAAGGTTATGAATGGTCTTTCAAACATATCAATCACATGGATGTTAAGATATGTAAAATAATCCATCACATATATACGATCGTGATAGCGTTTATCTGTATTCCTATAATAATTGTATTGTTAATTCATTATTGATCATCATACGGATGAAGCGTGTTTCATTTAATATTATTTATTTATTACATTAACTATATTTTATTTTATTTTTACGTAGCTTGATAGCTGAATTTTTGTTACCACCATCAAATATTTTACCTTGCACATATCGATATTTATCTTCCATCATGAAAGAGATTGGAATGCATTATGAAGCAATTTATGCATGACTCGATGACCATGTTATATATTATAATCATCATGAATTTGCAACAGAATGTTGGGAATGTCATATAAGTAGATATTAAATAGATCAAGTAACAAAAAGGTGCCTCACAAGGTTCTTCGTTATATTCCCATCATTCCACGTTTGCAACGATTGTTCAGGTGCAAAAATATAACACAATTTATGGATTATCATGCCAGGAACATAAGTCAAGATGATGTTATTTGAATGCCTGTAGCTGGTTCTGCTTTTAAAGATATCGAGGAAAAGTTGCCTCACTTTAAATAAGAAGCACACAATCTTAGGATTTCTTTGGTAGCAGATGGTGTTAATCCATTTTCATAGATGAAATCCATTTACACGGCGTGGCCTATTTTTGTTATCAACAATAACATTCCTCAATGGTTGTGAATAAAGAGGGAGCACATAATGTTGATGATGATTATTCTAGGTATTTTGTGTCTACAACTGTTTTATTTGTAATGTAGTTGTGGCATCTCATTTGTCGTATTATGTTTCCTAATTTCATATGTATATTTTTTATTTTACTCTTGTGCATGGTTTATATATCTTAATGGTTCTCATAATTATATATTTTATATGTACTTCAAATCAATCAGGTAAGTTCCAAGTTAAAGATATGAATGTATATATCGAACCTCTCATAGATGAGCTACCAAAGTTATGGGATGGAATCACTATGTATAACGTATATAGACCAATACGACAAAGGAAATTTCAATTCCATGCAATGGTTGTATGGAAAATACACGATACCCTTGGGTTAAGCCAATTTTGTGGTTTGTATTTTTAAGTTCCACTTTAATTGCATTTAATTATATGAAGTAGTTAATATAGTTTATATATAATTATAATTGACATAGATATTCCATATCTATATATTGGAGGTCTTCAGACAAAGGGTAAATTTTCATGTCCAGTTTGTGGTCCTAAGATAAAATCTCGTCGCTAAAAAAGCTTAGGAAAGGAGGTGTTTAATGAGTATAGGAATTTCCTCTCTAATAATCATAGGTATAGAACAATCAAAAAAATATTTTCAATGGGAATTAGGAGATTGCATTAAAACCACATAGAATGATACCTCACCTTTGGAAGATGCAATACAATAGAAATCGTCAAGCTAGTGCGTATGGATAATCGTATATGAATTGTTATGTATTTTAACTTTTATTGTGAGTTGTTTATTGTAGTGGCCGTATTTGATTTATGATGTAATTTATTTACAAACTAATATTCATGATGGCCATCATGATCATGAAGGCATTAATGGGCTTCCACGAGGAATGAAAAGTTATCCTATACAAATTAATAGCTTTCCCTACTATGAGCACCTACAAATTGCTCATTTGTTTGATACAATGCATATTGGAAAGAATGTGACTAAAACATTATGGAGAATATTGGAGCTAAGGAGGGAGAAAGATAAAAGTGTGAAAGCTTGTAAAGACATTCAAGAAGGAAACCATGCAATGAAAGACGTCATCCAATTTCATAGAAACAGAGACCAAATTAATACAATCTCAATTCCATGGATGTTTACGGAGCAGCAAAGCAATGTTGTTAAAGAAGTAACGTAGAAAATTAAATTTCCCACTAGATTTTGTACGAACTTGAAGAATATCATAACAAAAAAGGTGATTTTGCGGGGGTCAAAAGGCATGATTGGCGCGTCTTCATCAAGGTAATTATTATTGTTATGTTGATATAATTTTTTTTCATTTTATTGCATATTTTTTTTCTTGTTTCTATAATATTTGTTTAAAAAATGGCGTGGTTTGTATATTGATATAGTATGTTCTACCACTCTCTCTCTTGAAAAACTTCGACAACAATGTCAAACAAGTTATATATAATCTTGGTAAATACATGAGGTAACTAGTGATTAGTTTCTTGTGCTTAGTGTTTCTTTAATTCTTCGTATAAGTTATATTTTCTTTTTGTGCACTATTTAATGGTATGTAGTTTAATGTTTGTTTTTGTTAAATATCGTTATTGGTTTGCATCACTTGTAGATGGTTGACATCTAAAGAAATCCATAAAGAAGATATAAAGTATTGGAGGAGAGAAATTTCTTGTCTCATGTGTGAAATGCAGAAGCATCTACCTTTGGAATTTTTCAATGCATAGGAACACTACCTCATACACCAGGTTGAGGAGATTGAGTTGTGTGGACTTGTGCACTCAAGGTCAATGTGGATGGTTGAGAGGCACTTGAAATTTATGAAAGGTTTGGTGAGACAATGAGCACATGCTGAGGGTTCTATAATGGAAGGATATACAATATACCAAAACATGTTGTATGTTAGTGAATATCTTCCTAAGTTAGCTTCAAAGCTCAATTTACGTCGCATTTGTGATCCAAACTCCAATAACAATTTTGAAGGGGAGTACCTGAAGGGGAAAGGTAGATCGAGGAAGGTGAAAGGTAATTATTATCTAGTGGATGTTAATTATATCATTCATATTCTAATTACATTTTCAATTTATTGCATTAATTAAGAGAATATACTTTGTTCAGAAAATTTACATATGTCTTGAATTTTAATTTTTATTATCATCAAGCAGTTGGTCGAGAGTGGAATGCAATTCATTTATACATCGCAAACAATATTGATTGGATGAAGGTATGGATTGAATGATGCAAACAATGATGTCATGGAATACAATGGGAAGGTGTGGCTTCATTGGTAAAAGCAACACATCGCAATGGAGATAGAAATCTTACAAAAAGGGAAATCAATTTAGCCTATGGTTTAAAAGATAAAATGGAAAGCATATTAATCAATCACTCTAAATATTTTATTTTGCAAATTACATTTTGACGTACATGTTGTTCTTTTCCATGCATTGCTGCATAACTATTGAATCATTGTGTAATATTTTTGTGTATTACTTGTTGTAGGTAAAACACCATAAGGCTATGGTCTGCAATGGTTGTAGATATCACATCAAAAAATTGGATGAAACAAATAAAACATTAGATTGTGGGATATCTATAGTCTTTGAGGTGACCAATGTTTCATCTAGAAGTGACAGAGATCCGGAACTCTCAAAAAATCGATACTATGGGTATTTGGAAGATATTCTACAGTGTGACTTTAAATCCTTCAAGGTAGTTCTATTCATTGGCAAATGGTACAGGTTACGATTGAATCAATGCGATCCCAATAGAAATATTATTGAACATGATAATGGATTTACCATGGTAAATACAAGGTTGCTTGATCCAGGAATAGAACCCTAGGTTCTTTCAATCCAATGTGAACAGGTGTTTTACTCAGAGGTTCCAGGTAAAGTGGGCTGGTCATTTGTTGTGAGACATGATCCAAGGGGAAGGCCGATAAAGTATAACCTAGACGATGGTAATGAAGAGGGTTCTCTGGAAGAAGAAGATGATGATGAAGAGCATGATCAACATGAGTTAGATGATGATGATGATCCAGCAGAAGATGTCCAAGAATTAGTTGAATCAGATGATGACGTAGTAGACAATTCCTATGAAGATTATATCGACGATGACATGATGAGCGTAACTGACTTAGATGACGATGGTGATAAGGCTAATCCTTACAATGTTGACTTTGGATCTAATTATATAGATGATGACTTGGATGAATAAGAAGATGAAATATATTGAAAGGTAAATATTTAATTAGACCTATTCTTGTATCTTATTTAAAAAAAAAAGTTACTAACATCATCATAATCACCATCATCACCATCTTCTTCTTCTTCTTCATCATCATGTTGATCATCATCGTCACTATCATCATCATCATCATTATCATCATCATCATCATCATTATTACCCTCATAATGATCATCATGATCATGATCATGATCATCATAATCATTATAATCATCATTATCATTATCATCATAATCATCATCATCATCATGACCCTCATCATCATCATCATCATCATAATCGTCATAATCATAATCATCATCATCATCATCATAATCATCATAATCATAATAATCACCATCATAATAATCATAATAATCATAATCATCAACATCATCATCATCATTATAATCATCATAATCATCATCATCATCATCGTAATCATTGAGATCATCATCAACTTCATATTCATCGAGATCATCATCATCATCATCATCATCATCATCATGATCACCATCATGACCATCATCTTCATCATGTTGGTCATCATCGTCTTCATAATCATCATCATAATCATCATCATCATCATCATCATTATAATCATCATAATCATCATCGTAATCATCATAATCATTGTAATCATCTTCATCATCATCTTCATCTTCATCATCATCTTCATCTTCATCATCATCGTTGTCCTCATAATGTTCATCATCATCGTCTTCATCATGATGCTCATCATCATCGTCTTCATTTTAGTGAAAATTGGGTCATGGTGCTCCAATGTGTCAAGCATCATCATCATCATCAACATCACCATCTTCATCATCATTTGATCATCAACATCACCATCTTCGTCTTCATCATCACCGCCATCATAATAATCATCATCAACATCACCATCTTCATCATCATCATCATCTTCATCATCATCATCATCATTGTCGTCATCGTCGTCGTCACTGTCGTGATCATCATCATCATCCTTATTTTCATCGTCTTCACCATCATCATCATACTCATCATCATTCTCATATCTCCCTCTTAATAGAAGTCTCAACATGTGGTGAAAATTGCCTTACTTCAAAAGCAAGATAAGAAAATCATACAATACCAAACAACTGGCATTTTCAATGCAATATTGAAGAACAACCTTGATAATTTAATTCCACACTATCTTCCACATCAAACTATAATCATCATACTATAACTACATACCCCAACTATAAGTTCATGACCATGAATTTTGATCTCCTTACTTTATGAAACTGTGAACAACCTCAATAGTTAACAAATCAGGTTACTCATAAAAAATCAATACAATCAAGATCCAAGTCAACTTTAACATTACTTGATGTAAGTGGAAGGTATTGAGGCAATATGACTAGATAAGTAGTTATCCAATGTTTAAGGCATAGTTGTAATTGATGAAGGAATTATTTAAGGATTAAGGAGGATCAATTCACTTATGGACAAACAACATGGAACATTAGATGGGGAAGTGCACACATTAAATGATGGATAACAACATAAAGGTATGACACGACATTTGTTTTAAATAAGGAATTGATAGATTGAGTTTTGATTTATGTCCCTTGTCAACTTAATAAAACACAAGCAACTTCTATAGCATGATTTTATGACCTCTCGCGCCTGCAACTTCTATAGCATTTTTTCCATCCTTCGGACCTCTGATGAGTAAGAAAACAGAGGGAGATAGCTATTGATTTGGAGAAATCCATTACATTGGGTTTGAGTTCGAATGTAATAGGGACCTCTACATTAGTACTTCGTCCATCCACAGTATCAAGACCTTCGACGAGCAAGCAAATGGAGATAACTAGGGTGATTTGGAGTCCTCTCTAGAATTTCATCCATCCACAGTATCAGGACCTCCGAAGAGAAAGAAAAGGGAGATAGGTGATATGGAGGGAGCCAAGGGTTCAAGTTCAATTCGAAAGAGATGCCCTCATTAACATACTGTATTATTTTACAGCTTGAGCTCTTTTGTACAATTATTTAACCATTTCCGTTTAATGCATTGTTTTTACAGGTGACTCCCAGGTTTTATCCCTGTGTTGAGTTTTTTGAACGAATGGCTGACTATGAAGGGCCTACGACTGGTAAGTTAGTTACCAACATTTCACTCACTTCCTTGTATTGTTTCATTCACTGCAACTGAAGGGTTTTATTTGGAAGCACAGTGAAATTATGCCTTGACCCCTTCCTTGTTGACAACCTCGGGATAAGTACCATTGGAGGTTTTGATTTAATATAAGTACCATAGGAGGTTTTGATTCCACAAATGCTAAGCTGGCTCTATCCAATAAGACCGCAATAGTTTCTTTCTTGTCAGTATAATTGGACAAGGGGTTTACATTCCCATGGATATTAATTCAAATAGAGGCTTGCATCTGTACATAGATATTGTTGCTAAACAAGAGAAAAACTCAAGTACTAAATTCTGGTTTGGATACCTAGAATAGTGCAGGTCTCAAGGTGGTATTAATTTTTCACACAATTTCTTGGAGCAGATATGAAAATGGCGTGCAATTATTCTAGCGGTGTGTCATTGTTAACCCGCCATAAATGATTTGAAAAACACACATCCAACACTAAGAGGGGGGGTGAGTCGGTGTTGGAGACTTGTTAGTAATTAAAATTTAATACTCTATTAGCACGGATATTTACTTCTTTGTAAAACACTTAAAAGATCAAATAGATACCAACAACTGTAAATTTAAATATATTAAGGTATATGACAAATTTACATTTATGGTATGTGCTGCAACATAGCCTATAAAAACTAGCTACAACTGATAATTTATGAGGATTTAACCTTTGTGTAAAGTTTATAGCTTCAACTATGAATGAAGTTTTAAGATGTTGCCTGAATGTGTAAATAAGTTCCTCGTTTTACCTTACCTCTCAGTCATAATGATACTTCAAAGAGCCTTTTCTTCAACCCACATTCTAAACTTGATCTATAATCTATATCCCAAGACAAGAACTCATAGAAAAACTGACTTTATGTCTCTGACCTTCATCTGTTATAATTCATCTTCGCTCCTTCGTCTGCTTGTAAACTCATCTATGTTCCTCGCTTGCTGTGTACTCGTCTTTGTTCCTCGTTTGTTGTAAATTCATCTCTATTCCTCTTTCTACTATAAACTATTCTCTGCTCTTTTTCCTGATATAAACTTGCATCC
Organism: Pseudotsuga menziesii; assembly: GCA_001517045.1. Taxonomy (NCBI): domain Eukaryota; kingdom Viridiplantae; phylum Streptophyta; class Pinopsida; order Pinales; family Pinaceae; genus Pseudotsuga; species Pseudotsuga menziesii. The sequence goes on along the minus strand of LPNX010346448.1, from coordinate 60,078 downwards.
ACAAAGACTAAACTTCATATCTCTGTTCCTTATCTCCACATTGAAATGCATACCAAAGATTCACTTCCAACTCTTCTATTTATATACAACAAAACTCGTCAATAGAAAATTACAAGGCCGACTTAGAATCTTAAACAATTCTTATTTTATTGGTCATTGTGTGATGTATCCAATTAGGATTCGTTAAGATTACTTAATGAATTCACGATTCCATACTTCACGGGTTAGAGATCATTACTCTTCCATACTATTAGGGCATTTTATACTTCACAAGCTCTTCCATACATTTCCAAGCCTTCTTAAAAAGACTACACTAGTTAGCAAGACTGATGTGCATCCATCTATAGGAATATACATTATTGGCTACGATCATTTGTGGGCATATCCTTCATACTTTTGGCATTTTCTTTATTTGCTACGAACATTTTGAATTAATGGCTGTGGACATAAACCTTTGACGAACAATCATGTATATTTTGAGCTAGGAAGGCTTTTTGCTGACTTCAATGATAAACAATGCTTCTTAATACAACAATGTTTCTTAACTTGTCAAGGACATAATTTGTAGCCTGCTGACATTTACATTGATGTTGCAGGAATTTACTCATGAACTGCTTAACCAACTGATTGAGTTTCTCGTTTTGACATCAATGCCAATAATCTCTAACTTTGAATGTCAACATTAATCATTTGACAAGTCTAAGAATATATTTTATGGTAGAACTCTCCAACAGAAATATATGCTATGAACAGGTGCCAGTATGGCTCTCCTTTTGCTAATAAGATCCCTCACTCATCTTTAGAAAACATGATTAATATAGGAACCCTTATGTTGAAAATATAACATACCCCAGTACCTTTTAGATTGATTCTCCAAAGAACATTAAAATTATTGAAATCCATTTGATTACCATCTTTGCATCCATGTTTTATAGTAGCATCCATGTCTTGTGGTCATTGGAATGCCCAAACCCAATCATTTCATATTCTTTCACATTAATACATGTTTGATTTGCAATTTTTTTCTTAATATGGATGAAATTAGGCATGCTAGTGGAACACAACTACGTGCCCATTTTCATTTGATAAACTCTAAGGATAGGATAAATGATGCATTTTCATAATTTCTAGCTAGTAAGCAGACCCCTAAAAATATAGTGACCATCCAATTTGCAGGAGGTAGCATCCCAAAGAGATAAGAGATGGAAAAAAGGTTGTAGCTTGTCATAGGGATGTCCTTTAATTCTAGGGCATCAATAATAAGAGTAAGGAATCCATGCAAACTTTATTCTTTGCTGACTATTGCCTCTAAAATGAAAGGTTATGTGATTAAGAATTGACTCTTGATGAAATGACCATTTCCTTGATGGGTATAAATGATGGTAGATCCGTTGGACTTAGTGGGTTCCCTGTTATTTCTACGAATCTACATGGGATTTTACTAGTCATGTTAATGCTCAAATGTCACACACATGTGGTATTTTTGGAATTCTCATATCATAAATGTTGTTGGCAGACATGTATGCTTGATCCCAAGGGCCTCGTGGATTTGATCTTATAACATCGTTCTGAATTTGGCATGGAAAATCAAACCACTAGAATTATCCCTAGGGTTTCTGGCAGGTCCATTGGTTGGAATGTTAGAATTATCTCACACGCAGATCCACTTAAAACTAGGAAAGATGGTTTTAAGGCACCCATAACTATCCATTTTCACACTAATTGCATTAGAGAGACACCTAGAACAATCCATATGACTGATATTAGGTGAAATTAGGCCCATAATCATAATTTTACTGTTGTTTAGCCTTCATGTATCCCAAAATTAATCTTAGGGTATTTGTCATGACTATTTATAGCTAATTTAGCCCTAAAATATGCATGTGAATGAAGATTGAGGCTTTTTTCACTCCCAGACTTGTGAAAAAGTGCCTGAAACCTCTACAACAAGCTGGCTTTTTGTTGTAACTATGCACAGAATGTTGGTTTAGTCTACAAAACTGGATCAGAATTCATCTTCCATGCCAAGGTTTGAATTTTGGTCCTTTCCTCATTGTGATGCTTCCCAGAATACACAAAAATCACCTTTGAATGCTCATGTCCTGAAAATGGCCTTGAAATTTACCCCCAAGATACACATTCAAATAGTTTTTATTTTGATCTGAACTTGGTTTTTGTTTTTTAAAGTAGTAGAAAGGGGTTTGGATAATTTTTGTGTTGCATGGCATATAAAGAAAACATAAAAATTGGGACAACAAAAGGAAAAACAACATAAATTGATCCATAAAGCAATGATGATTATGAAGCAAAATTTAGAAATCAGAAACCTAGGGATAAATAACTGGAAACATAGAATAATAGGTGGTGGCCCGAGCACAGAAAAATAAAAAAATTGGCATAATTGGGAAAGAAATTTTTTATAACATTGACCTCCATAATGACAGGGTCAACCATATGGTTAGGGATTTGGGGAAGTGCCAAGGACTTAGAATAGGTTAGCTTCTTTGGGTCACTATCCTCTTCGGTGTTGTTATGTGATACCCTTGAGAATATCCAATGTTTTAGCACTTCATCCCTACAACCAAAAATTGGTTTCAAGAAAACTTCCTCCGCCTCCTTTGAGTAATCCACAAATTCCTTTTCCTCCATCCTAGCCTCCCAAGATGATCACCTCATAAACCATCTTTCTAACCAAAACATGTATAAGAATATAAAATCGGTAGATCATTATATTGACTATATATTATTTTCAATATCAAGAAACAAGAATAAATTTTTATGTGCAACTAAATGCTAAAAAAGGCTTTCAAATTCCAATATAGGTGGAAAGACTACATTGAATCATGTCACACATTGGTTAATTTTAGAAGATAATGTTGCAACACAAAGTTGTGATGATGCCCTAGTTGGTGATTGGTTGAGGGATCCTCGTGATATATTGGTGTATTGATGAAGTATTTCCTATGCAATGTTTGACAGTATGGTTATTGATGTGGTTATGTGAGTTTGATGCCTCCGAGATAGAACTATAACATCCATAGTTGGATATTCTCAATTAATTAATTTTTGAAATAACCCACATATCCGTAGATAATAAAATATGAATAAATTGATAGATAAGTCCAAATTTATATTTTGACAGAATACTCTTTCATTAAGAGTCATGTATTTTTGTAAAGGCATTATTAATTATTATTATTTATTTTATATATATGTTGACATTTATTATTATTATTAGTATTTGTTGTTATTATTTGAATTTGTTACATTGCCACTCCCTTAGAAAGGCTTTGTCCTCAAATCCTTATAATGTTTATGCATCCTTTTTTGTGGTGTCGTAGCTGACGAAGCATGTCGATACGAACTACTAAGAGTTGAGCACAACTTTCAATATGTGGATGAATAAATCCATCCCAAATTGATTTGTTGTGGATTGTTGGCATTCCATATTGATCTATCGTTAGGAGATTTGATCACATTGGTACTGCTATCTTTCGACATTTCAGACTTTTTAGAATATCTGTTTTTATGGTTGGGGTGTCGATATGGAATTTTCATAATGTCATTCTTTTACGAGTGTCACTTTTTTAGCATTGGTCTGAGCAGAAAGTTGTGTTTTCGTCTCTTGAGGTTTTAAGCTTTCATTCTGTATCTTTTCCAACTTGTTTTTTAACTGCATGTTATCATTTTGAAACTTCTTAATGACTTCTACATGTGATTTTCTGTTATCTTCAGAATTCTTAATTTGTTCCTTAAGATCTTCATTATTCCTTTTGATACAACAATTTTCTTCCTATTTGTCTAGAATTTTTCCTTCAATTTATTCCGTAGATTGTTTCATCTTCCGACTACTTTTCCACTTCTTGATTTTTGTGATTAGTGTTTTGTTATGATTTCTTAATTTGAAAATTTCTTTGGAATTCCAGTCTTTACCTCACCATCAAATGTAGGAGGTTTAGCCTTCTTAAATTCATCCTGAGAGCGATCCCTATGGTGTCTCTTTCTTTTTCTTTTATGAGCAGAAGAACTGGAATCCCCGCTGGATTCTTCAGAGTCAGATGATCCACTAGAAGTCCTTCTCCTTCTTCTAGTACTGCTCTTTCTGCCTTCTGGTCTTGCTGTACCTTGTCTAGAGTCTATCTTTCTCTGTAAGACTATCAAACTCTGTAACATTGCAGCATTCAACTGATGTTGCTCTTCCTGGGCTTTAATCAAGCTTCTCATGGTGGTTGCAACATCTGACGGTGTCTCTTGGAATCTCCTTCCATTAGACTCTATGTCATCATTTTCGTTACAGACATTTTCTCCCATGGCATCATGTGCACGCTCGTAGGAATCCCGAGCATCATATCCATCATGGGTTCTCATAACTGAACCGCAACTTACTTACTAAACTGCACTACCTGGAATACTGCCTTTGAAGGTGACTATGATTTTGCAACGTGTAAGTAACACAACTATTAGATGCATAAAATTGATATAAATTAGAATTACTTACATTCTCCTAGAAAAATCATAATATAACAAATTTTCCCAAACACAAGATTTTCTTCATCAAAGAACATCTGTCCAAGGGGGATGACGGGGGTCAAGGGGGCTTGCCCCCTTGTGGCTTCACGGGTCAAGGGCAGCGCCCTCGTTTTTTTTTTGTAAATCTTTGATTTTCGCGCAATCTGGTGCATAAGATTGCTGCCACTTTTTCCTTTTCAGCCCGGAAAATCTACTGAAAAACCGTTGAAAATCCCTCTGAAAAACAGTCGAAATCTGCTGGGAAATCCCATTGAAAAACTCAAATTTCTTGGTACAGGATTGGGTCTCATACCAACTAACATTCCGACGTCTCGATGGCCAAAACAACTAGCTTCTTTCGATGTATCGACGGTCTGGTGCACTCTTCATCAGGAGGATAGTCCACTAAACAGCTGCAACGGTGGGTAGTGATCCCGTTGCGGGTTCCACGGACCATAAATTCATCAACTGTCAGAAGCTCTATCCACTATCGGCGGTTGAAGCCTATAACCTTCAGAAGGATAGTTTATTAGATAGCCGCAATGACAGACATTCAATCCACTAACTTCATCCGACGTAGCTCATCAGCAACTGAATGAACTAGGTGTCGGTAATGTGTTCAACTAACCATCGCCGATGGTCGACGATTCCAGGACTTAGAGAAATTTTCAAAATTTTTCCTTTAGTCTTCCTTCTCGTCGCTTGATCGGCTCAATTCTCTTCTTTTCGTTGGTGAAATAGTTCCATCAGTAGCTGCAATGGCGGCCCATCATCTTCGATCTTCTTCCGATCGACGGTCCAATCTGCTAAGGCATAACTTGATCGGTATCGGCAGTCTCTTCTCATCGGAAGGCTAGTGCTCTAGGCTTCCGAAATGGCGGGCGCACGAACCACTAACTTTCGCCGATCCAAAGAGCTAACCATCGCCGATCACCGATGACCTTTTTCGGATGGTCTTTCAACTAAAAAGGGTCGGCGTTTTGACGGTCTTCAGCTGCTCTCCGTCGAAACTGCGGCTCCCGCTTCCACTATCTTTCGCTGATGGCCGATTATCACTTAGAGAAAATTCACAAGTTCTTCCTCCTTCGGGTGATATTTTGTCTAGCTCTCCGCTACATCGGAGGAGCTTCCCACTTAGCCTTCCGATGGGCCGACGGTTCAGGCACTTAGACAAAATTTTTCAAGAAATTTTCTATCATCAATTTTTGATCTCTATTGGGCACAAGGTAATCCTGCCTTTGTCCCTGCATCGTTGCAGTCCATTCAGGCCCATGCTACAACATGAGTTCTGATACCACACTGTAATGTCCCCGACCCTCCGACCGGCGAAGAGGACGCTACCATGCTATTAACCATCCGTGCTAACCACCCCATGAACATGTATGTACATAAAATGCTAAAACAAAATGCTTTGAACTAGAACATGCATACATGATTATTTATCATACATAGTGGAAGCAAACATACGTTCATACAAGCATTCAACATGTTCATCATATTCATTAACAGTAATTATGATTGTAGAAGTAAAATAGACAAGATGACTTGTCTTATGAAGAACTCATCCCGCAACCAGCTACGTCGCTGCAATGTTCCACCCAACCATAGGCCAGCTTGCTCCTTAATCTCTTAGCGACACTGCCACCCCCGAGTTGGGCATGGTTCCCCAAGGAATAAGGAACAAGCAGGCTTACACATAGCCAAGGGTACACAAAACACAGACCAAGCCAACACAGTTGGGTTTATCAGGCCATCAACAAACCAGCCAAGCCAACACAGTTAGGTTTAGCAGGCCATCAACAAGATAGCCAAGCCAACATGGTAAGGTTTATCAGGCCATCAAGGAGTTGAGAAAGGATAAATGCTAAGCTGGTGAGACCATTATAGAGCTAGGAACACCTACACCAGAACTAGCTTGAATTCTAAGACACCCACACACACCCAACACAAGGAATCAGTCCCTTCTCTGCTAAACAGTCCCTCAGGCCCTGACTTCCCTTCTAGTGCTATTCAGAGGTTGTGGAGAAGAAATCCAGCTCTCTAGCTCTGTCTGTGTGGTTTCCAAACACACTAGGTTTATCAAGCAAACCAAACCCCCATCCCTGCTCCCAACACAGTCCAAAGACCAATCACTGCATACACGCAGTCACACAAGCAATTCATAGCTTGGATTGGGAAAACAATTCCTGAGTCGTTCTTGGCCCTATCGTGGCCAAAACGACTCCAAACAATCTATAGGAGCCCCAAAACATAACAACATACACAACCAACAAACGTGGGGAACAACAACCCGTCCTGCACAATGAAGCCACCAGGGAAAAACTTACACAGACCACACTGGGGAAGAAAATATAGTACACAGTCCGTGAGCATGAAAATGGTTCTCCACAGAAAAAATCGTGGGTGATAGTGAACGAATGGCCCCTAGCTTGCTATGTGAGTAACAACAACGCAGAACCTAGTGCGTGAGAGAAGATTTACACTAGATCCCAAATACATATGGAAACACACTAGATTCCTCTCTATGGAAAAATGTGAATGAGAGTGGGAAACGACTCCTTCTCCTGGCTGTGTAAGACCAAAATAGGAAAAAGAATCCTCTGCGTGAGACATAGGACGTTTTTCCCTGCGTGAGAATGAGCGACAATGGAGACTGGCGAGTTGGAAGTGCGTGAGTGTTTCAGCACCGTCGTGGAGAGAGTGGAATGAGGGGCGTAGTCGTTCTGCTGCCCAACGTGAGGTTCGATTCGCTGGTGGAGTGTGCGTGTGGGAAAGGACTGACAGTCCCGCCACACTCCACTCCCCAACCATAATTGCCCCAACTAACAGCAGCAGTTTTTAATGGTGGTAGTTGGATAAGACAAGGGAAGATGAACAAGTCAAACATGGTAGTGACACATGGATTTTCCCTCATGGCTTAAGGTTTGACATTCCCCCCCTCCGCCCTTATCCTTGGGATATTCATGCCCTTTTCATTATGGTTGCAGTGAGCATAGCTGGTTGGGTTCATTTAATTAAAAATGTATATGTACATGATGCCAAAACTTAATATGTATGCCGCATGCCCCGATATACCAGCGACGACAATTTCAATCTGAAACATAGCATAACCAATCGATGTTGGGGTCTTGGCCTTTAGCTCCGCACCATGATTATTTACAATATATACATCATATACATCTAATGCAACGAGATCAAAACCGGGGTGTTACAAGGCTGTCCACCCTATTCTCGTCACCAGACTATAGGATGTATGGTACAAAGTAATCATTTTCTGCTTACGCGAGCTAGGTTTTGGGACACAATGTCCCAGGCCTAAGTCATCTATATAGAGGAATAGGAAGCAAGATAAATCAAAATTTAAATAATCCCAAAACATTTGATACAAACTATAGCAAAAACATTTAAAATGTGAAAATTTTGAATTTGCTTTCTAAATTAATTCACCTAAAGGAAACATATATATTCATTATCTTCTTTTTCCTCTCTTCATTTTTTTATTATTATATTTTTGGCACTCTCTTGCACTAGCTGACTATTTCTTCTTTTACAGCTAAATTCTGTTATACTTCCAATGATACAATATATATCCCTTGACTACATGGTTCTCATTACTTGTTTATCACTCAAGCACATGCAAGAGAACGAAAAAATAGTCAATCGCATGTGGATCACCTAATGCCCACTCCCGAGTACTATATTAGAAGAGACTCTCCCCACGACGGAAGCACAGGCATATCGAAACAGAAACGAAATCTCTCAACTTATCATGAACTATCAAGACGATTTCTTCCCATTTTTTGTGGCCGACATTTTATCGCTTGTCTTTGAGAGGTGTGTCCGTTTGGATGATGATATGAACATATCACACTATTAGCCTGTAGCTTTTATTTCCAACACATTTCTCCATTTCATGTAATCATTTTTTTTAGATAAAGGCAACTCCATTCCCATCATATTGACACTCTTGTACATGTATACATAAGATCATGTGTTTTGATCTTGGATAGAGACAGTACTAGCCTACTGTCTCAACCAGCCAGCCTAGGAACTCTCTTTCATACATGTTCTCTTCAACCCAAGTTGCAACATTAGATAGACTTTGTTGCAATCTGTTTTTATTTCTATACTCCTGGAATTTGGTGGTAGTTGTATGAAAAAAACAGAAGAGGAGAAGAAGTGCAGAGCACAAACGCTGACACACACAAACAGGAATTAGGGTTACAATAGGAATTCAATTAAATAAAAAAACAAACAAAAATAATGTAAAACAAATTCAATTAATTAAGAAAAGATAATTACATTAAATAGTTTATGCTATCTCAAATAAACCTAAATCTAAATCATATAAAAGTTCACAATATCTAAAATCCTATTTCTACATTATTCCAACAAGTTGTAGCAGTAAATTACTGCTATGTGCCATAACTGGAACGCTTTTGGCTGGAGTTAATCCAGTTCATTGGCATGTAACTCTCTTGCGTGTGAAGAGGCTTCAATTGTAGGCCTGTCCTACTCACGCCAACTACATAATATATTCAATTGCAATATGCAAATTATTGTAAATCCAGCTGCATAATATCTTCAATTGCAATATGCAAATTATTGTAAATCCAGCTATATAACATCTTCCCCACTCACCTTGCAACTTGCAAATTATTGGTTCGCTGATCCCTTACTCAAGACAGTAACGTGTAGAAATTTCCAAAATGGCCAGTCCATTCTGTCCCCGACGTTTTCCCACTTTATTCTTGAATTGTTGCTTTCGATTTGTAAAAGCAAAGTGGGTTACGAAATCTAGTTCCCACTTTCGAAAATATATACATATTTATTCCAGGCCAAACATGGTGTCCGGCTGGAAGACATGGCCGCTAAAATAAACTGTTTTCTTGCTTATATAATATTTAATATCCCCTTCCGACATTACAGGTTAGACACAAATGTCTCGCTAGCTTAGCTTACGGAATCTCCACTGGCTTGAAAATTCAAATGTTGACGATACTTATATGCTGAGAGTGCCATTGATATGACCTTTCTTGAGAAAAATCTCAATAAATCCACAGTAATGTGGATTATTACACATCAACAAATCACAATTCAAAATCTTAATTGTCCATTTATGTCTTTCATTATAGGTATTTAGATATTATTTCAGATTTTGGAATTGCTTTATCCTATTAATAAGATTAGCTGTGCAACATGAATTTATTTTACCTTAGTCTTATTTTATTATGCTTAAATACATCTTGATTAAGATTTAAATAAACTTTAATTAAAAGGTGGTTAAAGAAATGAGTAACCATTTGTTTTTATTTTTTCATATCAATGTTTTTTTTATTAAATAGTATTTGTTTTGTAATTATATTAACTTTTACAAAACTAAATGCTTAGTTGTGTCTATCAACCTCCATGGACCACTTTACTTGTAGATATACTAGTTAAAAAATAATATTATCTAACTAATACCTAGAGATATACTAGTTAAAAAATACTCTTATCTAACTAGTACCATGTACACTCTCAATCCGTAAACATTAAAAAAAAAAAACTTATAACATAACTTAATTAATCATTTTATAATAGAATAACGTAAACCATTAAAAGTTTACATTAAATTTGACTTAATAGTTTACCCATATTGTATTTTTGTTTAACATTAAGTTTTATTTTCATTACTTTGCACATATTGTGTTTCGATTTAGCCGTAAGTTTATAATATTCCTTATAATATTCTTCTATTTTCCTGAGTTTTATCTTAAAAAAACCTCTATCTGAAAACTAAATAATAATAAAATGATAATAAGATATTTATATATAATAATAAAATGGTAATAAAACATTTATATATAAATTAAAACATAAATTTATAAATATAAAATATCATATTTACAAGTTTTATCTTAAAAACTCTACTTCAATAAAAAAAAATGATATATATATAAAAGTTATATAAACTTTTAAATACAAAAATATATATATATATATATATATATATATATATATATATAAAAGTTATATAAACTTTTAAATACAAATATATATATATAAAATTACATAAACTTAAAAATACAAAAATATATATATAAAAGTTACATAAACTTATAAATACAGAAATACCATGTTGACAAAGAATTTGTGAGAGATAATGACATAAAAGGTGATAATGATATTCGATAATGATAATGATATTTGTGAGACATACGGAAAGAGTTTATATAAAATTACGCGTAACGCTTTAAAATGTAAATCATGAAGATAAAGTAACCAAAATATATTTTAAGAAATAATAATTTATTTTAACATAGTGGTTTGATTTGATGTAAATATTTATATATAAGATTAATTAATTTAAGAAAGAGGATTTATATGTTATAGAAAATTTTGCACAAAATAGTTAGAATACATGATTTCTAAAATAATAAATATTTATTATTTGGTTAATTATCTAAATAGTGGTTGTTTAATTAGTTTTTGTATATGTGTGTTATAGGATTGATTAATCCTCCAAGTTACTTACATAGCTTATTTGTTCATTTTGTTTAGCTTAGGAGGTCTTTTTGACTTTACTAGAGTAAGGGGGACATGCCCAAGAGTCATCTACATTTTTGAGTTTTGGTGCCAACAAGAGTTTTGGTGTCATTGGTTCCATTGGTGTCAATTTCTACATTATAGGAACCCTCTCTGAGTTCCACCGATAGTCACCTTTAGTTTCATGTGGTAGATAGTCATTCATGACCAGTTATGCTTCGATAAACACCAGTTAGCTCATTGCTAGTCATCCTAGCGCCATTTTGCATGATTTAAGGGAGTGTGGCACCTTTTGTCCCCTACCTCACAACAGGATTTGAACCCAAAATTCGACGTTAGAATCCGACGAAATCCGACGTAAAGTATGTTTTTGTTGGTTTGCAATGATGAAAAGTATTGTACCTTCCGATTTCTTTATGCATCGTCGAATTTCCGACGACCTTATCGTAGGATTTTCGACGACACTTTGAGACACTATGTCGTCGGATATGCGACATTAGATCGTTGGACATGCGACGCTCGCCTGTCAAATTTGCGGCGACATTTGAAAAACGACTCGTCGGATTTGCGACATCAGGCGAAGGGGCTTGTGTCGAATGTTTGACATCCTCGAGCTATTTTTCCTCCAAGTTACTTACATAGCTTATTTGTTCATTTTGTTTAGCTTAGGAGGTCTTTTTGACTTTACTAGAGTAAGGGGGACATGCCCAAGAGTCATCTACATTTTTGAGTTTTGGTGCCAACAAGATTTTTGGTGTTATTGGTTCCATTGGTGTCAATTTCTACATTATAGGAACCCTATCTGAGTTCCACCGATAGTCACCTTCAGTTTCATGTGGTAGATAGTCATTCATGATCAGTTATGCTTCGATAAACACCAGTTAGCTCACTGCTAGTCAACCTAGCGCCAGTTTGCATGATTTAAGGGAGTGTGGCACCTTTTGTCCCCTACCTCACAACAGGATTTGAACCCAAAATTCGACGTTAGAATCCGACGAAATCCGACGTAAAGTATGTTTTTGTTGGTTTGCAATGACGAAAAGTATTGTACCTTCTGATTTCTTTATGCATCGTCGAATTTCCGACGGCCTTATCGTAGGCTTTTCGACGACACTTTGAGACACTATGTCGTCGGGTATGCGACATTAGGTCTTCGGACATGTGACGCTCGCTTGTCGAATTTGCGGTGACATTTGAACGACGAGTCGTCGGATTTGCAACATCAGGCGAAGGGGCCTGTGTCGAATGTTTGACATCCTCGAGCTATTTTTCCAAATAATATAAAGAAATATTTCAAATAGTATGAACCCATATTTCCAACGGTAAGTAGGTTCATATTGTCGAATATTCGATGATTCCCGAATTATAAATATAAACATTTTAAAAAATTTCGACATGTTTTCTATATAAGTGATGGACAGTTTGCGGAAATTATTTATTCATTAATGGATGGTTTGAGGAATTGCTTTACTCTTCGACGGGCGGTTGCGAGAATTTTTTTTTCTTCGACAGATAATTTGTGGGAATTTTTTTATTCTTCGACAAACCTTCGTTTGTGAAAATTGTGATGCATGGAACTTGATTTTTTAAGAATGTCGATAGTATTCATTCATGAAGTTTGTGACAAAATGTCAAATAGAAATATTCTTGATCCAAACGAACACAGTCGAAAATTGCTTGCTAGACTATAGGATGCAGGGAAACGAAGGGGTGATGGAAAATGTGATTGTGCATGTACTCAATGCAGGGGATTTAAGAGGAGAAGAATATTGATCTCAACAGCCACAAAACATTGTAGGGAACATGGACACACTAAGGGGGGAATCAATATCGTCCATTTGTAGGTTTAGCATTATAAATTTTTTTATATTCTTTGCTTTCATAAATGTATGTATTATTTTAATATTTCCTATATTAACTTATATCTATTGATGTTTTCATGTATTTATAAAGGAAAGACACGCTACGGTATATGATCATATTGATAACGTAGTTGAAGATGATGGTAAAAATACATTGATCCATGATTCATTTAATGTTAGAATGGATGATGCTGATGTCGATGATAATGAAAATATTGATGACTTTGATGATGTTCACGATATACCTCTTCCCGATAAGGCATATGAACCCCTTTATGAAGGCTCCAAAAAAAATCTTCTCTCTGCTGTATTGTTGATAATGAACTTGAAGGTTATGAATGGTATTTCAAACATATCAATCACATGGATGTTAAGGTATGTAAAATAATCCATCACATATATACGATTGTGATAACGTTTATTTGTATTCCTATAATAATTGTTTTTTCAATTCATTATTGATCATCATACGGATGCAGTGTGTTTCATTTAATATTATTTATTTATTACATTAACTATATTTTATTTTATTTTTACGTAGCTTGATAGTTGAATTTTTGTTACCACCATCAAATATTTTACCTCGCACATATCGATATTTATCTTCCATCATGAAAGAGATTGGAATGCATTATGAAGCAATTCATGCATGACTCGATGACCATGTTATATATTACAATCATCGTGAATTTGCAACAGAATATCGAGAATGTCATATAAGTAGATATTAAACAGATCAAGTAACAAAAAGGTGCCTCACAAGGTTCTTCGTTATATTCCCATCATTCCACGTTTGCAACGATTGTTTAGGTGCTTGAGGGACTAAATTTACGGAAAAGGAACACCCGGTTTGAGCTTAGTTTTCTCTTTTTCGTGCTCTGAACCCAAACATGAAAAAGATTTTGAGTGTACTTTTTGTCTTTGTCATGCTCGTTAAACACTTAAGAACAAAGCAACGAGTTTATTGTTGTAAGCCCCATTTCTCGTAACCAAATGGATCTTTCCGAGTGATATTGCTTTCCTTCACACTCGTAAAACTCAAGCTATTTTATGCTGTTCTGAAAGGAGCGTTGGGTAGCTGGTAATTTAACCTTTTTCGGACCTCCCTGACTAAGTATGAAAAATGTTCACCTTTTCTTCTTCAGAAGTTAAGAGAGTTCTTCTGTGGTATGTTTTATACTTTTTTAGCCTCAGGAGACTAAATTGGATGAAAAAGGACCCCCGTGGAGTCTTCTTTGGAGTTTTCAGACTCTCTAAATGTGAAAACACGGGCTAAGCATGTACTAGTTCGGGCTCATTAAATCCACGAATCAGTGACACTATTAAGCATTATTTTCTCATATCTTCAAGCTTGATAAAAAATGAAGAGGGATCCGAGTTTACTTTCCTGGACTCGTTAAAATTTAACGGGGAAGGTAAGGAAGAAGTTTTCTCTTGTTTTCAGTAATGGCAGCATGTCCTCCTTGAACATAGCACTCTCTGTTTTCCTATATCCATGTTTCAATGATTACTTTTCTGTTCAGCTATTACCTTGATTTTTTTACTCCTCTTGTCCGTTATACCTCGGGAATCTGATCATGTCTCCTACATGACAAATAGGTCTAGTTGTTCCATCTATAAGTTAACCATTGCCTTGGGTCATCTCTGTGTTGTGCTCATTGTTCAAGGACTATACCCAATGTTTGATCTATAGCCTGATCCCATCATTGTTATATCTATTATCTATTGTGTCTCCCTTCTTTTGCCCAGTTCCTAGTCACTCTTGTGATCTGTTGGAGGATCTATTGCCTTCCTTATCACAGCATGGTTCCGTTTCAGTACTTCCTCATGACGAAGACCTAGAGTTTTGACGTTTGTACCTCAGGATTCATTTTCATCATTGGTGAATTCCTTTGCTTTAGTTGTCGATTATCATCTATTGATTGACAAACTGTTGAATCCTTTCCATGTTCGACTTCAGCTTACCCTTATTCACATGGCTTGGATTGTACTGGTTCTTTGGGATCCTTTATGAAGACCTTAGTTCCTCACCTATGGACTAAGTTGCGCAAGATTATGTTCTATTCATATACACAGCTTCCAGATCTTTGAAGACTCATCATTATTGTATATTGTGGCTTCGATCCACCTTTGTAACATACGTGGTTTTCATACCCGTATCATATGATGTACTCAAATATTGTAAAGGAGCTAGTGTTCTAGTAAATTGAACATAGCATCCTCAGATGTAACTTTGTATATGACATTACTATGTATTTGTTTCAGGTACTCTCTCTGCTCCATTGGATTTCTGAGTTCTCCAAAAGATAAAGATTATAATGTATTTCAACCATCGTTTCCCTCTGACCTCACACATTAGGGGGCATCTGTTATCCACTTGAATGGCACCTCTCCGTCCGAGTGCCGACATCCCTCATGTTGGCACACAAAAGGACATCTATGGATTGAGGGTTTCCCAAAACACTATAGATGGGCTGATTATGAATTACATTCATCATCCATCCAGCTGGTTATTTTTACCCTTTAGCTATGTCAAGTCATATACGTGACTCTCTATATATGCAACTCGCATGTCATACGCGAGTCTCGGTTATTTCATGTCGCATATAGATGTATACGCAGGTTTCCTTTAGAGAAACTCGCGGATCATACGCGAGTTGCTAGTCTTGATACCCGCGTATACCTACCTTTGACATTTAAAATAAAAACACACGATTACTTGAGATTAGTTAAGCCATTTACCTTAATCTCCTTAACTGTCTCAACCTCCTCAACCTTCAAAACTGCCTTATTTCACCTAGTATAAATACAGGCCTTGGGGAGAGTGTTGGAGACATACACTTGGAGAGCAAATTTATGCTGGTGGAGTTTATACATAAGTCTTTGGAGCAGTGGAACTCAAAATCCTTTGGCTGCAGAGGAGTCCTTGTCTCAGGCATTGGGTTTTAATCGGAACTCTTTTCATTATTGTTAATAAAGAGAATCCTTCTTCCATATTGTGTCTATAAATGTTTATATTTCAGCATCTTGTATATGATTTATTTGACCTGTTTATATATATGAATCATCTTGTATTTGGAATATTGATCCTTGACAGGTGAAGGAGAAAGCATCCTTGAAGACTTTGGAGGAGAAGTAGAGTGGAAGAGGACAAGCTATGATCAACCGTCGTGTATCGGGTGAGTCTTTCCCATCCTCCTATTTCCTTTACTGCACTCTAGAGTCAATTGTCTGCAAGTTTATTGAGTATGTTGGTAACCCCAGACCTTTGGTTATAAGGTGTTTATTCCTGTACAACAGTTGTTTTCTCTGTTTCTTCCTTCACTATTTATGGATCAAAGTTCCCATCATCTATTCTCGGTTTGAGTGTGAGTGGCTACTTATATTAATGTAAAACATGCCATGAGTACCTCCTAGGAATGCAAGAATCCATTTCACTGAAATCTAGCTCTGCTTTTGACATAAATTTTTGGATCAACCCAATAGATAAGATCTGGTATTTGAATTGTTCCACATATCTTGTGCACTGGTGTTCACTAGTTGCAACCCAAAGAGAAAAATATACATTTGGAAACATACAGTAAGCTTTGAGGTGCATGGAAGGCCTCAAAGTTGTTTTCTTGATTGAAGTTAAAAATCTATCTTGGAAGGAAGTAATTCTCATAAACACAACTCTCAATTTCTGTAGGAACTCAACAATCCTTGGTTAAAGCGCCTATCTCACCAACCAAGCAAGACAGTTCATTCTCCCTCGACGTCCAAGATTGAACAATTTTGGAAGAATGAGACTTTATATTATACTAGCAACAACCAAATTACTAAGATTAATATGTTTGAAATACGTCGAGAGGTGTATATTTGACATATTTACGTCGATAGATGTTCTTATTTGAGATTTGTGGTGGACTACGACCCATGCTTTTTCATCTACAGACGAGGATGAGACAAGTGTACTGTCGAGATTGATTCTATGGAAGTTGTTCAAAATTCAAAATAAACAATTATAAAAAAAGTAATATAAAAAATTAACTAGGAGCTCATTGATGAAGGAATAACTGGTAGCAATGCATGAATAACTCATAGTTTATGAATAGATAACCAACAGTTCATGGAAGACAACTAGAAGGATGTTAGATAAAAAGAAAAAGAATATAAAAAATAACTGATAGTAGATAAATGGATAACATGAAGAATGTCAATGGTAACATGTAGTTAGGCATGGATAACTCAGTGTTGAACCCATTTAACTAGAAGAATATGAGGAATAAAAAAATATTTCCAAATTGTCTTCCATTCCATAACTATCTCTCAAGTATTTGATCCCTATCTACATGATCCAACCACAAACTATGTGGGTGTGCTAGTGATAATGGTTTTTTT
This sequence comes from Pseudotsuga menziesii, assembly GCA_001517045.1. Classification (NCBI taxonomy): domain Eukaryota; kingdom Viridiplantae; phylum Streptophyta; class Pinopsida; order Pinales; family Pinaceae; genus Pseudotsuga; species Pseudotsuga menziesii. Next base: position 42,799 of record LPNX010346448.1, on the reverse strand, counting down.
ACTAAGGAATGTGTTAATTACTTGTATCTAATAGTTAAACTAATATTATAACAACCACTTAATTTATGGTTGTTAAGCACATAGTTGAAGTTAGGCTCATAGTTGGATCACCATTGGATTAAATCTAACACTTGTATCTAATAGTTAATTTAAAAGTTAAAATAGAGCTTAAACTAAGCCTTATGCACATTAGCTCGACTCCCAATTGTCAGATGGAGTTCAATTGTCACATTAATTGCACATTACCTAAGTGATTGTTCTTGGTGCATGGTTTCACTGCAATCAAGGTCAACTTCTCATGCTAGGAGATGCATTTCATCTAAATTTAATTTAATAGTTGTATGACTATTGGAATAATCTAATAGTTATCTCACAATTATCCAATATAACCGCGATTAGAGTTGAAGTTAAGCTAATAGTTGTAGAATCATTGAAGTTAAGTAAATAGTTATATCTAATAGTTAATCTAACATTTATCCAATATAACAATGATTAGAGTTGAAGTTAAACTAATAACTGTAGAATCATTGGAGTTAAGTAGCAAGCTAATAGTTGTATCTAATAGTTAATTAAAAAGTTAATATATTGGCAATTGCAATTCATGTAAAAGTCATTATTTGAGTTGAATTTATGCTAATAGTTGTATCATCAATGTATTTAAGCTAATAATTGAATACAATGTATCTAATAATCGAAGCTGAGTTTGATTTCGGATGTTGACTAAGCTATTTTTTATTTTTTTTGAAACTGTTAATTATGAGTTAGAGTAACCTTCTTTAAAAATAATTGAAAACCTAGTTATATCTATATGGAAAACCTAAACATGTAATAGGAATTGTATATTATCTAGATGCCCAACTATGAGGAGTTTGACTTTTACATGATCCCACAACAACTAGACTCGTAGATGCCAAATGCACTTGGACTAATCCTCAAGTGATTACAGTTGAAGTTAAGCTAATAGTTGTAGAATCATTGGAGTTAACATAATAGTTGTATCTAATAGTTAAGCTAATAGTTATCCAATATAGATGTGATTAGATTTGAATTTAAGCTAATAGTTCTAGAATCATTGGAGTTAAGCAAATAGTTGAAGATTAATTTTAATTTTTACAACTATCACTAACTCTACTTATCACATGTTAATTAAGCTGTTTTTTTTTGAAATTATTAATTATTAATTTTGGACAACGCCCATAGAATCAATCTGGATAGTACACTTGTCTCATTCTCGTTTAATCTTGGGCTATGCCCACATAATCAATCTCGAAAATACACTTGTCTCGTTCTCGTTCCTAGATGAAAAAACATAAATGGTAGTCCACCCTAAAACTCTAAGATATATATACCTATGGATGTAATTATGTTATGTAATTTCATAAGGGGAGAAATATAAAGAAGTGTTATCGAGATTCTATGATAAGTCTATATTTATGATAATTTCTTCAATATTAGACTGATCAAGCTAAAAGGCTTCTCACACTGGTTGATTTTGATGTAGACTAGTTGTTTACTCGTAGAGTTTACTACAACTAGCCTAGTTTATTTCTCAATGTATGCTTGTATGGAATTTACATGAAAATCCAGGTCAGAAGAGTGGACTTGGAATAACAAGTATTCGTTACAAACTCAAAATATAGATTTTCAGGACTACAGAACTGTCGATACCGTACTCAATGCATGTATAGAACCAAGGCCAAGCATGAAATAGAAAATCTCTTTGACTGAGAAGTACCTAAAAGTCTGACAAGCCGAACAGGAAGATATAGGCATCATTCTGATATTCCAGGCCATCCATCAGAGTTTGAAAGATTGCAGACAAGGAATGAAAAAGGAGGCAACTTTGGAAGCTCTTAAGAATACAATAAATCCTGAAGGTCCCATCATACATGTGTGCACGTGCCTGAATTTTATTTAGTGCGGTCTTCAATCAATCAGAGAAGCTTTTGATAAATCCAGATGAAAAAATAAGCAGGTTTTCAAAACTAAAGCTAGACATGTGTGTAGAGAACAAAGAAAAGTCCAATAACAGTTTGATTATTCTGGAAGTACACATATTCACTGGGATAAAATTGCCTCTAGTTAACTGATTCTAGTTGGGTTTGCCTTTGTTTTATGCAACAGAAATGTAGTCATAGTACAGTCTCGCAAGAGTTGCAGCCCTGCTAAGATGCAATACACAGAATAATGGAAATAGATAAAAATGTAAAATAAAAAACTAGCACATAAAGCCACCACGCTCGCTGTTAGTGATCAATCCCCACCACCAAAGGGCAACCCAAACCACTAAAGCATGGATTCAACAATGTTGTTAAACTTTTTCTTTGAAAAGACATTCGTTGTTTCTTGGGGAGAATCTAAGAGAACAACTATGTACACTGTATTTTTTTTATCAAATCATATGCAACAATAGGCTGTCCATTCTATTCTAGTCAGCACACTGTAGGATGTCTGGTACAAATAAGCATTTTCTGCTTACTCCAGCTGGGTTTTGGGACACAATGTCCCAAGCCTAAGTCATCTATATAGAGGAATATGAAGCAAGATAAATCAAAATTTAAATAATCCTAAAAAATTTGATACAAACTATAGCAAAAACAAATGTAGAAATTTTAAATTTGCTTTTTTAATTAATTCACCTAAAGAAACCATATATATTCATTATCTTCTTTTCCTCCATTTTTTTAAAAATATTTTTGGCGCTCTCTTGCACTAGCTGACTATTTCTTCTTTTACAGCTAAATTCTGTTATACTTCCAATGATACAATGTATATCCCTTAACTACATGGTTTTCATTACTTGTTAATCACTCAAGCACATGCAAAACAATGAAAAAATAGTCAATCGCATGTGGATCACCTAATGCCCACTCCCGAGTACTATATTAGAAGAGACTCTCCGCACGACGGAAGCACAGGCATATCGAGACAGAAACGAAATCTCTCAACTTATCATGAACTATCAATACGATTTCTTCCCATTTTTTGTGGCCGACATTTTATGGCTCGTCTTTGGGAGGTGTGTCCGTTTGGATGATGATATGAACATATCACACTATTAGCCTGTAGCTTTTATTTCCAACACATTTCTCCATTTCATGTAATCATTTTTCTAGATAAAGGCAACTCCATTCCCATCATATTGACACTCTTGTACATGTATACATAAGATCATGTGTTTTGATCTTGGATAGAGACAGTACTAGCCTACTGTCTCAACCAGCCAGCCTAGGAACTCTCTTTCATACATGTTCTCTTCAACCCAAGTTGCAATCTGTTTTTATTTCTATACTCCTGGAATTTGGTGGTAGTTGTATGTAAAAACAGAAGAGGAGAAGAAGCGCAGAGCACAAACGCTGACACACACAAACAGGAATTCAATTAATTAAAAAAACAAACAAAAATAATGTAAAACGGATTCAATTAATTAAGAAAAGATAATTGCATAAATAGTTTATGCTATCTCAAATAAACCTAAATCTAAATCATATAAAAGTTCACAATATCTAAAATCCTATTTCTACATTATTCCAACAAGTAAGTTGTAGCAGTAAATTACTGCTACGCACTATGTGCCATAACTGGAATGCTTTTGGCTGGAGTTAATCCAGTTCATTGGCATGTAACTCTCTTGCGTGTGAAGAAGCTTCAATTGTAGGCCTGTCCTACTCACGCCAACTACATAATATATTCAATTGCAATATGCAAATTATTGTAAATCCAGCTGCATAATATCTTCAATTGCAATATGCAAATTATTGTAAATCCAGCTATATAACATCTTCCCCACTTACCTTGCAACTTGCAAATTATTGGTTCGCTGATCCCTTACTCAAGACAGTAACGTGTAGAAATTTCCAAAATGGCCAGTCCATTCTGTCCCCGACGTTTTCCCACTTTATTCTTGAATTATTGCTTTCGATTTGTAAAAGCAAAGTGGGTTACGAAATCTAGTTCCCGCTGTCGAAAATATATACATATTTATTCCAGGCCAAACATGGTGTCCGGCTGGAAGACATGGCCGGTATAATATTTAATATCCCCTTCCGACATAACAGGTTAGACACAAATGTCTCGCTAGCTTATCAAATTTGGAGTTTAGCTTACGGAATCTCCACTGGCTTGAAAATTCAAATGTTGAGGATACTTATATGCTCAGAGTGCCATTAATATGATCTTTCTTGATAAAAATCCCAATAAATCCACAGTAATGTAGATTAAAGGGTGGTTAAAGAAATGAGTAACCAATTGTCTTTATTTTTTTATATCAATATTTTTTTTATTAAATAATATTAAATAATATTTGTTTTGTGATTATATTAACTCTTACAATCTGGTATGAATAATTGACATAAAATTATATGTTTAAGTCTTTATTTAATGGTTAATTATCTTTACAAAACTAAGTGCTTAGTTGTATCTATCAACATTCATAGGCCATATTTATTCTAGTTAAAAAATAATATTATTTAACTAATACCTAACAATATGATAGTAAAAAAATACTCTTATCTAACGAGTAGAGTGCCATGTACACTCTGAATCCCTAAACCTAAAAAAAAAAACTGATAACAAAACTTAATCATTTTATAATAGAAAAACGTAAACCATTAAAAAAAGTTTACATTAAATTTAACTTAATAGTTTACACAAATTGTATTTTTGTTTGACATTAAGTTTTATTTTCATTACTTTGCACATATTGTGTTTTGATTTAGCCATAAGTTTATAATATTCCTCATAATATTTTTCTATTTTCCTGAGTTTTATCTTAAAAAAACCTCTGTCTGAAAACTAAATAATAATAAAATAATAATAAGACATTCATATACAATAATAAAATGGTAATAAGATATTTATATATAAATTAAAACATAAATTTATAAATATAAAAATATTAGATTTACAAGTTTTATCTTAAAACTTTGCTTCAATAAAATATATATATATATATATATAAAAGTGATATAAACTTATAAATACAAAAATGTATATATATATATATATATATATATATATATATATATATAAAAGTTACGTAAACTTATAAATACAGAAATACCATGTTCACAAAGAATTTGTGAGACATAAAAGGTGATACAGGAAGAGATTATATAAAATTATGCGTAACCCTTTAAAATGTAAATCATGAAGATAAAGTTACGAAAATATATTTTAAGAAATAATAATTTATTTTAACATAGTGATTTGATTTGATGTAAATATTTATATATAGGATTAATTAATTTAAGAAAGGGGATTTATATGTTATAGAAAATTTTGCGCAAAATAGTTAGAATACATGATTTCTAAAATAATAAATATTTATTATTTGGTTAATTATTTAAATAGTGGTTGTTTAATTAGTTTTTATATATGTGTTATAGGATTAATTAATCCTCCAAGTTATTTACATAGTTTATTTGTTCATTTTGTTTAGCTTAGGAGGACTTTTTCACTTTACTAGAGTAAGGGGGACATGCCCAAGAGTCATATACACTTTTGAGTTTTGGTGCCAACAAGAGTTTTGGTGTCATTGGTTCCATTGGTGTCAATTTCTACATTATAGGAACCCTCTCTGAGCTCCATCGATAGTCACCTTTAGTTTCATGTGGTAGATAGTCATTCATGATCAGTTATGCTTCGATAAACACCAGTTAGCTCACTGCTAGTCATCCTAGTGCCAGTTTGCATGATTTAAGGGAGTGTGACACCTTTTTTCCACCTACCTCACAACAGGATTTGAACCCAAAATCCGACGTTAGAATTTGACGAAATCCGACATAAAGTATGTTTTCGTCTGTTTGCAATGATGAAAAGTACTGTACCTTCCGATTTCTTTATGCATCGTCGAATTTTCGACCACCTTATCGTAGGTTTTTCGACGACACTTTGAGACACTATGTCATCGGATTTGCGACATTAGGTGAAAGGGCCTATGTCGAATGTTCGACGTCCTCGAGCTATTTTTCCAAATAATATAAAGAAATATTTCAAATAGTATAAACCCATATTTCCAACGGTAAGTAGGTTCATATCGTCGAATATTCGACGATTGTCGAATTATAAATATAAACATTTTTAAACATTTTAACATGTTTGCTATATAAACGACGGACGGTTTGCGAAAATTATTTATATTCACCGATAGATTGTTTGAGGAATTGCTTTATTCTTTGACAGGCGGTTACATGATGTTTATTTTCTTCGACAGACAGTTTGTGGGGATTTTTTTATTCTTCGACAAACCTCCGTTTGTGAAAATTGTGATGCGTGGAACTTGATTTTTTAAGATTGTCGATAGTATTCATTCACGAAGTTTGTGAAAAAATGTCAAATAGAAATATTTTTGATCCAAACGAACACAATCGAAAATTGCTTGCTAGACTATGGGATGCAGCGAAACGAAGGGGTGATGGAAAATGTTATTGTCCACGTACTCAATGCAGGGGATTTAAGAGGAGAAGAATATTGATCTCAACAACCACTAAACATTGCAGGGAACATGGACATTCTAAGGGGGGGAATCAATATCATCCATTTCTAGGTTTGGCATTATAATCTTTTTTATATTCTTTGCTTTCATAAATGTATGTATTATTTTAATATTTCCTATATTAACTTATATCTATTGATGTTTTCATGTATTTATAAAGGAAATACATGCTACGGCATATGATCATACTGATAACGTAGTTGAAGATGATGGTAAAAATACATTGATCCATGATTCATTTAATGTTAGAATGGATGATGATGATGACAATGATAATGAAAATATTGATGAATTTGATGATGTTCACGATATACCTCTTCCCGATAAGGCATATGCACCCCTTTATGAAGGCTCCAAAACAAATGTTTTCTCTATTGTATTGTTGATAATGAACTTGATGGTGATGAATGGTCTTTCAAACATATCAATCACACGGATGCTGAGGTATATAAAATAATCCATCACATATATAAGATCATGATAACGTTTATCTGTATTCCTATAATAATTGTATTGCTAATTCATTATTGATCATCATACGGATGATGTGGAAATTGAACCCAGGTGTTAGAACAATTACACTCACAACAATTGCCAATTACACATGCAAATTACTCACAAAGGAGACTAAATATAGAGCTGAACACTAAACTGTATTGAATAAGTGTACAATAGCCAACCCTGTGAAGTCATAGGCTGCCACAATAAATAATTACATGGGGGATTCGAATGCATGAAGATGCCATTCGAATCTAGTCAAAAGCAGGCTTACTAAATCTAAGCAAATCCCCCATATGTGCATAAAGCAGTTTCCAAAACTGTCCAGGAGCTCACGAATTGGAAAAATCAATTAGGCAAGCTAATAGTGGCTGGAAGGACAACTCATACATGCTTTTCATAGGAGAAAAGAGTGGAGGATTTGGAGGACAAAAAACAAGTTAACTTCACCTAGTCAAACTTTCCCAATTGCCTTAAAACACTGAAAAAACAGTCAATAAAGTAGAAAAAATAGACATGCACTAGGGAGGCCAGGAATAAAGCAGATTTGATTCTAGGAGGTTTCCCAAGAGTTCCATGACTCAAAATTAGCAAGTTTGACCACTATGGATGTGTAGATGACAACTTGCATAAGGTGGAATATGGAAACTAGGAAAATAAGACAAAAATGGATTAATTAATGTCTAAGGTAGTTAAATATGGGTTGATTATTCTAACACCCCCCTTAAGCCTGACTTATGAATAATATATCAGAAAATCATAGGGCCTAGCAATAAGGCTTAGTCACCCTTTACATACTACATGTCCATTTAACCAAGGAAAGAAGCAAAAACCCAGTGGGAAAATCCTCCCTTAAACATGGACTATAAAACAAAATTTGGAAATATTATCATCACTCATGCTTCACAGCATGATCATCAATCCCCAGCAGTGATTTGAGATTGCTGAATGTCTTCTCACAAAAAAATTTGGTGAAGATATCAGCTACTTGTTCTGAAGATGAACATAAGAGTAGGTGAATGGTGCCATCATGCACAAGCTGTCTGATGTAGTGCATATGGATCTCAATGTGTTTGGTTCTCTGCTTCTGAACTGGATCATTGCAGATTCGAATGGTAATCTGATTATCACAGTAGATAGCAGTTGAGTATTCTGATTCGAAGCCACACTCTCCAAGTAACCCCTGCAACCATAAACATTGAGTTGCTGCATTTATAACTCCTCTGTACTCTGCTTCTGTAGATGAGAGTGCAATGACACTCTGTTTCTTGCTTGACCAGTTGATTGGCCCTTTTGCAAGCATGAACACATATCCTGATGTTGACATTCGATCTGTGCTGTCACCTGCCCAATCACTGTCAGTAAACCCAATCAAATCAAGATCAGATTTTGCTTTATAGAAGATCCCATGAGTCCTTGTTCTCTGAACAAAGTTAAGGATCCTTTTGGTTGCTTTCCAATGGATCTCATGAGGCTGATCCATGTATCTAGAAGCCACACTTACTGCATAATAAAGATCAGGTCTAGTATGTGTCAGATACAACAAACATCCAATCAATTTCCTATATAGTGTATTGTTTACCATAGGTGAAGAATCGACTTCTTCAAGCTTCACTCCTGAAAGTAAAGGAGTCTTGCTTGGTTTGCAATCCTTCATTTTGAATTTGTTCAGCAAATCCAAGGCATACATGGACTGATGCACTTTGATTCCAGCTTTGGTTTGAGCAATCTCAATCCCCAAGAATTGGCTCAATAGCCCCAAATCTATCATGGAGAAGGCATGGTTCATTGCATCCTTCAAGGAATCAATTTCATCCTTTGAGCTTCCTGTAATGAGAAGGTCATCAAAATATAAAACAATGATCATTAATGAACCATTAATCAGCTTCAAATAGACATTTGGATCTGATTTGCATCGAACAAAATTCAGTGATAGCAGAAAGCTATCAATCTTGGCATACCAAGCCCTGGGAGCTTGCTTAAGTCCATACAATGACTTCTTTAGCCTGCACACAAGAGATGGGTTAGTAGCAAATACTTGAGGCTGCTGCATGTATATCTCTTCAGTGATATCTCCATTCAGGAAAGCACACTTCACATCCATGTGATGTACTTCCCATTTCTTTGAAGCTGCAATGGCTAAGGCTAGCCTGATGGAATCCATCTTTTCCACTGGTGAAAAGGTCTCATTGTAGTCCATGCCATGAACTTGTGAGTAGCCCTTGGCTACCAATTTGGCCTTGTACTTCAGAGGTGAACCATCAGCAGCGAATTTGGTTTTGTACACCCACTTACACTGAACTAGCTTCCTCCGTGGGGGAAGATCAACCAGCTCCCAAGTGTTGCTCTTTTGGAGTGAGCTGAACTCTTCCTTCATGGCTGCTTGCCATCTTGGATCTTTTTCTACATCTTCATATGTCTATGGATCTAATTCAACCATCAGATAGCATTTCTCAGTAAACATAGGATCTTTCATGCATAGAGCACTCTCAAATTGAGATCTAGTCCTCCTAGGGTCATTAGGATTTCCAGCTAGTTCTTCCGCTGCATGAATGGTATTGGCTGCCCATTTTGGCCTTGTAGGGCTGTTAGGATATGCAATAAAATCATCATTATCAGACATATCAGAATCAGCATGTTCAACTATCTCTTCACTTACATTCAGAGGTTCTGGTGGTGAAGAGGATTCTCCAACATCCACTGCTGCTAGGGCCTCTTCTTGAAACTGAACACACCTTTCAATGAAGGCTTTGTTTGTGCTCAAATTGATCAGCTTGTACCCTTTTGAATATTCAGAGTACCCAAAAAATATACACTCTTGGCTTTGGGGCTGCAAAGCCTTCCTCTTTTCTGTTGGAATTCTAGCCCAAGCCCTTAAGCCAAAAATCCTGAAATGGGTCACATCTGGCTTGTGCCCACTCCATGCTTTGAAAGGAGTCATACCATCAAGATGTTTATGAGGCACCCTATTCTGGATATAGGCTGCATAGTTTATAGCTTCGGCCCACTACTTTGGTGGTAAAGTCTTAGCCTCCATCATGCAGGTTGCCATATCTTTCAGTGATCTGTTCTTCCTCTCAGCAACACCATTCTGTTGTGGTGTGTAAGGGATAGAATGCTGCATCTGAATACCTGCATCTGCACAATATTGAATAAACTCAGACTTTACATACTCACCACCATTGTCAGATCTGAGGACCTTGAGTTTCCTCCCAGACTGGTTTTCAACCAAAGCCTTAAAGACTTTGAAGAGGCGAAAAACTTTAGACTTGTGTTTTAGGAAGTAAACCCAGCAATACCTGGAAAATTCATCTATGAAAGTCAATGCATATTTGGCCTAACTCGTTGACATATGAGGAAATGGGCCAGAAACATCATTGTGGATCAACTCAAGAGGTGCAGAGGTTCTCTCATGACTAGCTCTCTCAAATTTATGCTCTGGGTGTTTTCCTAGGATGCAAACTTGATAGACTCCTTTGGAAAACTTAATCTTTGGTAACCCTATGACCATTTCTTTTTCACTAAGATCAGAAAGATACTTGTAATTTAGGTGGCCAAATCTTTCATGCCAAAGCTTGCTTGCCTCATTAGCATGAATCAGAAGAGCAGAGGGGTTTGAGTAGGGTAGGAAGTGTGAGAACATGTATACCTTCGAAGTATGATTTGCAACTCCTTTTGTAATGACTTTACCACTTGAGATCTCTGTGATATCAACTTCATCAGGGGAGAATATGACCTTCTTTAGAGACCTTGTGTGGGTCATCTGATACATTGATAAGAGGTTAGAGGAAAGACCTGGAACATACAACACATTGCTGAACTTACCATCGTCAAGATCAATCCTCCCTTTGCCAAAAATTTTAGTGAGAGAGTCATCTCCCAGTACTATTGGTGGACCTTTCGACATGTCAAGTGAGGTGAATGCCTCCTTGGTCAAAACCATATGTCTTGAAACTCCAGAATCAATGATGAAACTAGGTGAGCTTGATGTGCCAGCAACCAATGCATGAACTCTCTCTCTGTCTTCTGAATTTGATCCTGATCCTTCCCTCTTCTTTGAGCTGTCTGGAAGGGAGATGCCATTCTTCTCCAGGAGTTGGGTCAACATGTCTATTTGCTTCTTCATGCAGGAGCTCTCAGAATGATTTCCCTTACTACAGTATTCACACTTGCTCATTTCTCCTTTGTTCTTCTTCTTCTGGTAGTTCTTCTTGGAACCTTGAGGCTCCTCTAGAGACTTGTTCTTGTCTCTCTTTTGCTCAGGTGGATTTTTAGCTTTCTTTTTGATTTTTGAATCCACCCTCGAATCTCCAGCAACCAGAGCTCGGTCTTTGGATGGTTTGATGGTGCCCATCATCACCAATTTATCTTGTTCTTGTGTGAGAGATTCCATGAAATCTGCAAGGCTAGGCATCTTCCAGGATCGAGCTGTCAACTTTGTGGCATAGAAGGTCGAAACAAACACTGAATAGTTAGGGCCAATCTTCGAGAGTATGGCCAAGACTAGCTGATCATCCTTCTTTTCGATCCCACATTGTTTTAGCTGCAAAACAAGTGCTTTGAAATTGGAAAAATAGAGTTGCAGGGATTCAAAGCTATTGGGAATCAGGGAGATCAATTCATTTTCAATTTGATGTCCCCTCATCTCATCTGTCTTTCCAAAAATATCAACAAGCTTCTCCCATAATTCATTCAGTGATTTCAATCCATCAAGATGGAAAAGGAGGTCTCTGGATATACTCAGACACAAGAGACTATAGGCCTCCTATTGTGCCATTTTATCTTCTCTGCAGCTGCATTGGGCTCTGCTTCTGTTTCCATCGTCACTATGTAGAGGCATTTCTCTCTCAACAGTATCTCCATCTCTTCCTTCCATTCAAAGAAATTAAATGGAGTCAAGATGATCTTCTGAGATTGATCCATAGCTCAGAAATTGTCCCGTCAGTCAGCAGAATGCTCCCAGTCAATGATGTCGAACCTGAAAAACAAATTGGAAGGAGAGAAATTGATCTACAAAGGCTCTGATACCATGTGGAAATTGAACCTAGGTGTTAGAACAATTACACTCACAATAATTGCCAATTACACATGCAAATTACTCACAAAGGAGACTGAATATAGAGCTGAACACTAAACTGTATTGAATAAGTGTACAATAGCCAACCTTGTGAAGTCATAGGCTGCCACAATAAATAATTACATGAGGGATTCAAATGCATGAATATTCCATTTGAATCTAGTCAAAATCAGGCTTACTAAATCTAAGCAAATCCCCCATAGGTGCATAAAGAAGTTTCCAAAACTCTCTAGGAGCTCACAAATTGGAAAAATCAATTAGGCAAGCTAATAGTGGATAGAAGGACAAATCATACATGCTTTTCATAGGAGAAAAGAGTGGAGGATGTGGAGGACAAAAAACAAGTTAACTTCACCTAGTCAAACCTTCTCAATTGCCTTAAAACACTGAAAAAGGAGGCAATAAAGCAGAAAAAGCAGACATGTGCTAGGGAGTCTAGGAATAAATTATATTTGATTCCAGGAGGTTTCCCAAGTGCTCCATGACTCAAAATTATCAAGTTTGACCACTATGGATGTCTAGATGACAACTTGCATAAGGTGGAATATGGAAACTAGGCAAATAAGACAAAAATGTATTAATTAATGTCTAAGGTAGCTAACTATGGGTTGATTATTCTAACAAATGATATGTGTTTCATTAATATTATTTTTTTATTACATTAACTATATTTTATTTTATTTTTATGTAGCTTGATAGCTGAATTTTTTTACCACCATCAAATATTTTACCTCGCACATATCGATATTTATCTTCCATCATAAAAGAGATTGGAATGCATTATGAAGCAATTCATGCATGACTCGATGACCATGTTCTATATTATAATCAGTATGAATTTGCAAGAGAATGTTGTGAATGTCATATAAGTAGATATATTAAACAGATCAAGTAACAAAAAGGTGCCTCACAAGGTTCTTTGTTATATTCCCATCATTCCACATTTGCAATGATTGTTCAGGTGTAAAAACATAGTGCAATTTATGGATTATCATGCTAGGAAAATAAGTCAAGACGATGTTATTTGAATACGTGCAGTTGGTTCTCCTTTTACAGATATGGAGGAAAAGTGGCCTCACTTTAAATGAGAAGCACATAATCTTAGGATTTCTTTGGTAGCAGATGGTGTTAATCCATTTTCACAGATGAAATCCATTTACACGGTGTGGCCTATTTTTGTTATCAACAATAACATTCCTTAATGGTTGTCAATAAAGAGGGAGCACATAATGTTGTCGATGATTATTCTAGGTATTTTGTGTCTACAACTGTTTTATTTCTAATGTAGTTGTGGCATCTCATTTGTCGTATTATGTTTCCTAATTTCATATGCATATTTTTTATTTTACTCTTGTGCATGGTTTATATATATTAATGGTTCTCATAATTATATATTTTATATGTACTTTAAATCAATCAGGTAAGTTCCAAGTCAAAGATATGAATGTATATATCGAACCTCTCATAGATGAGCTACTGAAGTTATGGAATGTAATCACTATGTATGATGTATCTAGACCAATACGACAAAGGAAATTTCAATTCCTTGCAATGGTTGTATGGAAAATACACGATGCCCTTGGGTTAACCCAATTTTGTGGTTTGTATTTTTAATTTCCACTTTAATTGCATATAATTATATGAAGTAGTTAATATAGTTTATATATAATTATAATTGACATAGATATTCCATATCTATATATTGTAGGTCTTTAGAAAAAGGGTAAATTTAAATGTCCAATTTGTGGTCCTAAGATAAAATCCCGTCTCTAAAAAAGCTTAGGAAAGGAGGTGTTTAATGAGTATAGGTGTTTCCTCTCTAATAATCATAGGTATAGACAATTGAAAAAATATTTTCAATGGGAAGAAGGAGACTGCATTAAAACCACACAGAATGACACCTCACCTTTGGAAGATGCAATACAATAGAAATCATCAAGCTGGTACGTATGGATCATCGTATATGAATTGTTATGTATTTTAACTTTTATTGTGAGTTGTTCATTGTAGTGGCCATATTTGATTTCTGATGTAATTTATTTACAAACTAATATTCATGATGTCCATCGTTATCATGAAGGCATTAATGGGCTTCCATGAGGAATGAAAAGTTATCCTATACAATTCAACAAAGTTTCCCTACTATGAGCAGCTACAAATTGCTCATTTGTTTGATACAATGCATATTGGAAAGAATGTGACTGAAACATTATGGAGAATATTGGAGGCTAAGGAGGGAGAAAGATAAAATTGTGAAAGCTTGCAAAGACATTCAAGAAGGAAACCATGCAATGAAAGACGTCATCAATTTCATAGAAACGGAGACCAAATTAATACAAACTCAATTCCATGGATGTTTACGGAGCAGCAAAGCAATGTTGTCAAAGACGTAACGCAGGAAATTAAATTTCCCACTGGATTTTGTGAGAACTTGAAGAATATCATAACAAAAAAGGTGATTTTACGGGGGTCAAAATGCATGATTGGTGCATCTTCATCAAGGTAATTATTATTGTTATGTCCATATAATTTTTTTTCATTTTATTGCATATTTTTTTTCTTGTATCTATAATATTTGTTTAAAAAATGGCGTGGTTTGTATATTGATATAGTATTTTCTACCTCTCTCTCTCTCCTGGAAAACTTCGA
>LPNX010346448.1:10486-23380 GCA_001517045.1 Pseudotsuga menziesii | reverse complement strand
GGGGGGGGGGGGGGGGGGGGGGGGGGTGAATCAGTGTTGGATACTTGTTAGTAATTAAAATTTAATACTCTGTTAGCACAGATATTTACTTCTTTGTAAAACACTTAAAAGATCAAATAGATACCAACAACTATAAATTTAAATATATTAAGGTATATGAAAAATTTACATTTATGGTCTGTGCTGCAACATAGACTATAAAAACCAGCTGCAACTGATAATTTATGAGGATTCAACCTTTGTGTAAAGTTTCTAGCTTCAACTGTGAATGAAGTTTTAAGATGTTGCTTGAATGTATAAATAAGTTCCTTGTTTTACCTTACCTCTCAGTCATAATGATACTTCAAAGATCCTTGTCTTCAACCCACATTCTAAACTTGACCTATACTCTATACCCCAAGACAAGAACTCATATAAAAATTGACTTTACGTCTTTGACCTTCATTTGTTATAACTCGTCTTCGCTCCTTCATCTGCTTGTAAACTCGTCTCTGTTCCTCGCTTGCTGTGTACTCGTCTTTGTTCCTCGTTTGCTGTAAATTCGTCTTTGTTCCTCTGTCTACTATAAACTATTCTTTGCTCTTTTTCCTGATATAAACTTGCATCCACAAAGACTAAACTTTATATCTCTATTCCTTATCTCCACATCGAAATGCATACCAAAGATTCACTTCCAACTCTTCTATTTATATACAACAAAACTCTTCAATAGTAAATTACAAGGCCGACTTAGAATCTTAAACGATTCTTATTTTGTTGGTCATTCTGTGGCGTATCCACTTAGGATTCATTAAGATTACTTAATAAATATACGATTCTATACTTCACAGGCTAGAGATCATTACTCTTCCATACTATTAAGGGCGTTTTATACCTCACAAGCTCTTCCATACGTTTCCAGGCTTAGAAAGGCTTTGTCCTCAAATCCTTTCTAAGGGAGTGGCAAGAACCCTCCAATAGAAATATATGCTATGAATAGGTGCCAGTATGGCTCTCCCTTTTCTAATCAGATCCCTCACTCAGCTTTATAAAACATGATTAATATAGGAACCCTTATGTTGAAAATATAACATACCCCAGTACCTTTTAGTTTGATTCTCCAAAGAACATTAAAATTATTGAAATCTATTTGATTACCATCTTTGCATCCATGTTTTATAGTAGCATCCATGTATTGTGCTCATTGGAATGCCAAAACCTAATCATTTTCATATTCTTTCACATTAATACATATTTAATTTGCAATTTTTTTCTTAATATGGATGAAATTAGGCATGCTAGTGGAACATAACTACATGCCCATTTTCATTTGATAAAATCTAAGGATAGGATAAATGATGCATTTTCATAATTTATAGCTACTAAGCAGACCCCTAAAAATATAGTGACCATCGAATTTGCAGGAGGTAGTATCCCAAAGAGATAAGAGACAGAAAAAGGGTTGTAGCTTGTCATAGGGATGTCGTTTAATTCTAGGGCATCAATAATAAGAGTAAGGAATCCATGCAAACTTTATTCTTTGCTGACTATTGCCTCTAAAATGAAAAGTTATGTGATTAAGAATTGAATCTTGATGAAATGACCATTTCCTTGATGGGTATAAATGATGATAGATCCGTTGGACTTAGTGGGTTCTCTGTTATTTCTACGAATCTACATGGGATTTTACTGGTCATGTTAATTCTCAAATCTCACACACATGTGGTATTTTTGCAATTCTCATATCATAAATGTTGTCGGCAGACATGTATGCTTGACCCCAAGGGCCTCGTGGATTCGATCTTATGACATCCTTCTAACTATGTCATGGAAAATAAAACCACTAGAATTATCCCTAGGTTTTATGGCAGGTCCATTGGTTGGAATATTAGAATTATCTCACACGCAGATCCACTTAAAACTAGGAAAGATGGTTTTAAGGCACCCATAACTATCAATTTTCACACTAATTGCATTAGAGAGACACCTAGAACAATCCATATGACTGATATTAGGTGAAATTATGCCCATAATCATAATTTTACTGTTGTTTATCCTTCATGTATCCCAAAATTAACTTTTATAGTATTTGTCATGACTATTTACAGCGAATTTAGCCCTAAAATATGCAAGTGAATGAATATTGAGGCTGTTTTCATGCCCAGACTTGTGCAAAAGTTCCCAAAAACTTTGCAATAAGTTGGATTTTTGTTGTAACTATGCACAGAATGTTGGTTCAGTCTACAAAACTGGCCCATAATTTGTCTTCCATGCCAAGGTTTGAATTTTGGTCCTTTCCTCACTGTGATGCTGCCCAGAATACACAAAAATCACCTTTGAATGCTCATGTCCTGAAAATGGCCTCGAAATTTACTCCCAAGATACACATTCAAATAGCTTTTATTTTGATCTGAAATTGGTTTTTGTTTTTTAAAGTAGTAGACAGGGGTTTGGATAATTTTTGTGTTGCATGGCATATAAAGAAAACATACAAATTGGGACAATAAAAGGAAAAACAACACAAATTGATCCATAAAGCAATGATGATTATGAAGAAAAATTTAGAAATCAGAAACCTACGAATAAATAACTGGAAACATAGAATAATAGGTGGTGGCCGGAGCACAGAAAAATAATTTTTTTTGGCATAATCATGGAAACAAAATTTTTATAACATTGACCTCCACAGTGATAGGGTCAACCTTATGGTTAGGGATTTGGGGTGGTGCCAAAGACTTAGAATAGGTTAGCTTCTTTGAGTCACTATCCTCTTCAGTGTTTTTATGTGATACCCTTGAGAATATCCAATGTTTTAGTACTTCATCCATATAACCAAATATTGGTTTCAGGAAAAGTTCCTCCACCTCCTTTGAATAATCCACAAATTCCTTTTCCTCCATCCTAGCCTCCCAAGATTATCACCTCATAAACCATATTTCTAACCAAAACATGTATAAGAATATAAAATCGGGAGATCATTATATTGACTATATATTATTTTCAATATCAAGAAACAAGAAGAAATTTTTATGTGCAACTAAATGCTAAAAAAGGCTTTCAAATACCAATATAGTTTGAAAGACTACATTGAATCATGTCACACATTGGTTAATTTTAGAAGATAATGTTGCAACACAAAGTTGTGATGATGCCCTAGTTAGTGATTGGTTGAGGGATCCTCATGATATATTGGTGTACTGATGAAGTATTTTCTATGCAATGTTTGACAGTATGGTTATTGATGTGGTTATGTGAGTTTGATGCCTCTGAGCTAGAACTGTAGCATCCATAGTTGGATATTCTCAATTAAGTAATTTCTGAAATAACCTACATATCTGTAGATAATAAAATATGAATAAATTGATAGATAAGTCCAAATTTATATTTTGACGGAATACCCTTTCATTAAGAGTCATGTATTTTCGTAAAGACATTATTAATTATTATTATTTATTTTAGATATATGTTGATGTTTATTATTATTATTCTTTGAATTTGTTACATTGCCACTCCCTTAGAAAGGCTTTGTCCTCAAATCCTTATAATATTTCTGCATCTTTTTTTGTGGTGTCGCAACTGACAAAACATGTCGATACGAACTACTAAGAGTTGAGCACAACTTCCGATATGTGGATGAATAAATCAATACAAAATTGATTTGTTGTGGATTGTTGGCATTCCATATTGATCTATCGTTAGGAGATTTGATCACATTGGAACTGCTATCTTTCAACATTTCTCACTTTTTAGAATATCTGTTTTTATGGTTGGGGTGTCGATATGGAATCTTCACAATGTCATTCTTTTACGAGTGTCATTTTTTTAGCATTGGTTTGAGCAGAAATGGTTGTGTTTTTGTCTCTTGAGGTTTTAAGGTTTCCTTTTGTATCTTTTCCAACTTGTTTTCTAACTGCATGTTATCATTTTGAAACTTCTTAATCACTTCTACATGTGATTTTCTATCATCTTCAGACTTCTTAAGTTGTTCCTTAAGATCTTTGTTATGCCTTTTGATACAATGATTTTCTTCCTGTTTGTCTAGAAGTTTTTCTTCAATATCTTCCGTAGATTGTTCCGTCTTCCGAATATTTTTTCACTTCTTAACTTTTGTGACTAGTGTTTTGTTATGATTTCTTAATCTCAAAATTTCTTCAGAATTGCTTGATAACACCTTGTTGACTTTTGTCAGTTCTAACATACGTGTCTTCTTATTGTCGTCATACTACTGCTGGAGTTTTTCTTTTTGTTGTTTATGATGACATAACTCAGTTTCTTGATTTTCTAACTTAATCCAGACTTGTGCCAATTCAACATATTTTTCCATCATGAGTTTGTTTAGATGATTTATTTCTTCTTCTAATTCATTATTGCATCCATATGGTGATTTGTTGTCATTTTTTGAATTTATTATCTCATCTTCTAAGTTTTGATTATGAATTTTTAAACATGATATTTCTTTATCTTGATTAGATAACATTTTCCTTTTATCACTTATGGTTTGTTCTAGCTGTCAATTTTGATTCCATAAGAGATGATTCTCATTGTCTCTCAAATATTTCAACTGCTTTTGCGTCTGAGTGTCAGCTTGTATACTTTTATTGATCGCCTTATATTGCTCTAACTCATCCACTATTGTTTGTAGCTATGACTTCATTTCCGAATATGTAGGTGCCATTATTTGCGACTTTGTTTTTACTTCACTTTTGTCTTCTTTTATTTCTCTTTTTTTTTTTACCTTCCTATTTTTATGGCAATCTTCCTTTTTTTTTTCCAATAGATTTGTAAAATGCAAGTAGATTGAGTGTTTGGGAGGAACAAGTGTTACCTTCCCCACCTAGCTTCAAAACTCACTTGCTTCTTTGTTATTATTATGCACTTTTTATATTCAAACCCAAACGCACTTTAAGAAACCACATGTGGTTTCACTCTTACCTTCTTCTTTTTTTAACTTTATCTTTTCTTTTTTAACTTTTCTTTTCTTTTACCTCTTTATTTGGGGGGGTTACTTTTACCTTCTTTTTTAATTTTTTTAATTTTTTAATTTTTTAAGGACAAAGTCCTATTTTTTTGGGAAACCCAAATCTACACAAGGTGTAAATAATGTTGTCCAAGGTCCATATAGCTCTGATTTGTTACAATAACACTAGGAGGTGAGGGTGAACTTCACTCATATGTCATTTACTCATGACACATTGATCATCTTCTCATGGAGTGCCCTCGCATTTTTTGTTTGATTTGGCATCTTGATGAAATGGATTATCATTTTTTATGAAGCACTAGGATTATTGCATGTTAATGATTATATTTGGACTTTGGAGGCTTTTCTATTGGGGTGCTCTAGCTCATTGGATGTGGTTCACACTTATGTATGACTTTTGTACTACATGCTAGTTCAGTGGGGTATACCTTAAGAAGAATGGAACCTTGGTACACAAGTTATTACTACTGTTAATCTTTTCCACTTAGGCCCCATTGACTTTTGTCAATGTCTCCAACAAAATCCTAGCGAATTGGTCAAGAGGATAAAGTGGTTAGTTGCCTTTATTATAATTTTTTTGTTTTGTTTGTCTTAGTGGTATTTTTTTCATTCTTCTGACTAGGATCAATATATAACACATTAATAATGTGTTCTAGATTGAAAAACTCTAATGGACACTTGGGATAATTAGCAAACACTATCGATGGGAGAAGTGGACTAAGAATACAATTCTCCCATGGTCCTTTTTGTTTTATCATTTAATCATTTTCGTCGTGTTTTAATGGGTTTTGCCAATTATTTGAGAGGTAGAAAAATGAAAAAATGACTCTCTTCCCCAACCCCCTCTATGTTCCTAAACAGATAAATTACTCTCGAAACAACAAAGAAAAGGGGAAACATGAATTGAATTGGAATGAAAGGTCACACCAGTACATGGCCGAGCTTGGGAGGGCCACCACAGTCTACGACTAGCTTGGGGATGTCATCACAATCCATGACTAGTCCTAGACGGCTTATACAGTCACCACCCAACCCTTAGAGGGCTTACAAAATAATGCCCATCTTCTAGACGGTATATACAGTGATAACCCATCCTAGGTGGATCATACACAGTCATGTCCCAGCTACAAATAGGTCACAAACCAGGTATAGCTTCCCCCAAAAATTGTAAAAACCTTAAAATATGCCCTAAAATTCCGTAAAAAAGACCTTCCACCAATAGCACAAGGGCTGCCTTTTCTTACTCTTGACACCTTTTCTATGGACTTAAAATAGAGGAGCGGCCAAGAAAATGAATAATCGGGCCAATGTAGACTGGAGAACTGACCTAGAAGTTGTGTGATCAGGTCGGTGTAGTGATAGAAGCTCTCAGCATGTGAACTCATCCATAGAGGTTGGAGAAAGTAATGCATTTTGTCGGATATCCGACATATAAGATATACTATCAACATCCCCTCAAGGGTGTGTTTTCTCCACCCTCGATTCCTCCTTGGATAAGTTGTTTGGGCTCCTTATGTTCTCCGTGTGGTATTGCTACTTCAGTCATCTTGGGATTGTGGGTTCCATCCCTCCCCTTGAGAAATTTTTTGATACTTATGATCTCCACTCATGAATGGACTGACTTATTGTTAGGACTATGTAAAAGTTACCTTTTATTCACTATTGAATATCAAGGAACACCTCTTTTTCTTCTAAAAAAAATTTACAGAATATTTGCAAATAATTTTATCACATATATTGAGATCCGTAAACTGGGTCTTTTATATTTTTGGGTGAGGAAACAAACTAAATTAAAATAGGTACACCTAAGAATATTGTAAAAAACATAGTTTGTATTTTGAGATAAAAGGGATGAATAATGTGCTATGGAATGAATTTTTATCTATATTGTGTTAAAGGACTATGTGATGAACTGTTATACTAGGGGATTATTGATATTATTCAGGATAATGATATCACCATTATGTCATGCTTATAAGTCTTTCCAAATTTTTTGGTGGTATTTTGCTATTATTTGCCAATTTTTTTTTCGGCCATGGTACAGGTAGAACCAAATAGTTATTTGTCATATCTATCTTCCTCCAGGGAGGGGAGTTTGGGAAGGCTATAGGAAAGTGAGACATCCAGTAGGTCTACAAGAGCTAGATCAACTAGATGTCATAAGATGAGAAGAAAATTCAATAAACGCATGGAATTTTTTCTTAGAGGAGGGGGGTCATGTTCCTATGATGATGAGATAGTAGGAGATATCGAGGTTCCCTTAAGGTACAAACACCTAGTGAAATAATGGGTATGTATGGATCTTCCTCAAGTAAACACTGATTTTTGTGTGAATGAGAGGATATATAGAATTGCGCCGTCGTCATTACATGGATTGGGGTTGTTTTGCATTAATGGAATAAAGGTTGGATATGACAGATGTATAGAATTGATGGAGTATGTTGGAACCTCTTAAAACTACAGTGATTGGATGTGCCTTGTCCAATATACACTAAGTATGCATAGATATGGGTTGCCAGCAAATTATTTACAACTGAAAGACAAGGATCACAATAAAGGAGCAACATTGTACATTGACAGAAGGCCAAAAATAACTGGGAATATTGTCGGGTTTATAAAAAGTACACAACCAAGGTCTACACTTAAGCAACCCATCTGCATATTTGAGGTGTGTGAAGGAAACCATGTCTTTGTATGTGCCATTAAATCAATAGTTGCTGGGGAAGAATTGCTTATTAATTACAATTTGAATTGTGTACATACAAACATGGTGAGTATGGTTGTGGTACATCCAACAATTTACCCAACCTTTTATTAATTATTTTCACATATTTATGATTTTTCGTTAGCATATAATTATAATTTTCTATTAAATTTCCTATGTTGACTTCGCCGGGAGGTGATGGGGGGCTCATCACCCTAGCAGAAGGTGAGAGGAGAACACGATCCGCGAGGAAATAGGTATACATCAAAATGTTATGTTTTAAAATTGTTTTAGTGAGTATTTTGGTTTCGTTAGGTAATTTTTAGTATGTTTTTGATGCAGGGTTCTGTGAGGGGCACCTCCCTCATAGTAGATGTTACTAGACCTACCTCAAGGTGGAAGGTATACATCAATATTGCCATTGTAAGAATTTAGGAGGGACAAACAGATCTATCATTATGTATTTTCAATAGTATATTCGGTTCGTTTATATAATCTTATCTATTTTCCATGCAGAGTGTTGATCAAGGAAGCCAACCGACAATTGATCAGATGACTACAACATCGGGTCAAAAGGTAGACATGAATGTAATTCTACATTTTAAATACTGTAAAATTGTACACATGTATAACGTGTAGCATAATGTTTATTTTGTTATGTATTTTGTCATTTTTATAGCTGCATTCATTATGATAATGTTGTCTACTTTTTTTGCAGGTTGATGATCATGGAAAGTCCCCATCTATTTATCAGACGGATGGAGCCTTGAGGAAACAGGTAAACCTAAATGTTTTATTTTTATGTATTTTGGAGTTTTTACATATTGCGTTCATTATGATAATGTTCTATACTTTTTTTGTAGGTGGATGATCGAGGAAAGTCCCCAGCTGTTGATCAGACCACACCCTCGTCTAGGCATCAGGTAAACCTAGATGTAATTCTAGGAATCTATCATGATAGACAATTTTTGTTAATACAATTTTTTACACATACTATGCTTCAAAGACTAAGAAATGTTTTATATATTTCTATTGCAGACAGGGGATTCGGTTTATGAAACACCAACTCAATGGTCTTTACAGCTTGATGTCTACTAGTTGATGAAATATAAGGAAATTAGTACGTCTGTAGACCCGTTGAAGGTGCTACAGAAGACCATGGAAAAACAAAATGAGGAACTGGTTGAATTGTCATTGACAGTTCCACAAACAGAAGAGACCAAAGAAAATATTCAATTGTTGATCCAAATATTTTGACAATTGAGAGTAAGCTCTGTAATAATAATGTAAATTCATTTAGTACTTTATAAATTTTAATTTTATATGATATTGAACTTATAATACAATGGTTTGTACTTATAGGAAATTATTCAGTTTAACACTGGTGGTGAAGGCGTTGTTGGTCCCAGTAACCAAACCAATCCACATACACCACATATTGATCCCTTTTCTGAACAGTCGACAACATGCTCTGCGACATCCCCGAGGCCGCCAGAGGGTGCAAGCACTACTGACCGAGCCACAACAGATGCGGCAGAAGAAGGGGTGGATGCAGGGTTAGATACTAATGCTGATGCTGAAGCAGCGTTTCCTGGATCTTCTCGTGTCACAGGCACTGATTCAATAGTGACAACATTTTTGGTGAGCGATGAACTTGTTCCAATAAAGATAGAGAAGATTCCAAGTGATTCGAACAGGGCTTTAACGTTGTTGTTGAACGCTGAAGAAGGTTTTTTGGGCATACTGCACGATCTTCAGCTGATCCATCTAGTGCACAGGTATATAAAAACTATATATTTTAATGATAATTTATTAATTCTCATGCAATTTATTCGTTATAAAAAATGAGCATAAATTATTTATTCCTTTTTGAGTAGGAAAGTAATGATCCCGTTAATGTTGAGGATGTACACCAACCAAAAGAAGATCATGCTTTGATTCCTGGTAATGAATTTATTAATATGCTACTATTTTGTACAGATAATTGCAGATGATGAACATTAATTCTTATTCTCCACAATTCAACTACAGAGCATGTAGATGTAGATAACACTGAACTGGTTGAGCCTATACAGGATAATGATGAACATGTTGATGTGCCCATGCCAGGTAAAAAAACTTTGTAATGTTTTTTTAAACGAATTACTTGTATTTATAAAAATAAAAAAATTAATGAAACATTTTGACGATATTACAGAAATTCATAGCCCCTCTCCGTAAGTTCAACATTGCGAGCAGTCCAGTAGGGAGACCGATGAGTATATTCTGGAAGATGCACTTCTAGCTCAATATGTAAAGAGAAGAAAAGTAAAAAGGAAGTGACTAAATAAATATTGAGTAATTCTTGTTTATAATAAAAAAATTTACATGATTTTTCCTCTATTTCATGAATGAATGGTTAAATGAATGCTTTAATGAATGGTTTACTGAATTTTTTTATCGGCTATTGACTAAATGAATGGTTTAATGAATGTTTTTTTCAACTATTGAATGATTGAATGGTTTATTGAATTATTTAATGAATGGTTTAATGAAATCTTCTTTAAGCTATTGAGTGAAATAATTTGTAGTTTATAGTTATTTGCAAACAGATGCATTGGGTTTGGGGAATTGAGAGTGATGTGAGGGTAGGAGGGGCCATAAGATATTTCACATTCACATGGTTGGTCATGTTTAGTATATAATATTAAATTATTCTCAAAACAGAGAGGAGCTCAATGAAAGGTAAGGAAGAATACATTAAAAACAATTATTTCTATAATTGTAGTGTTCAAATTTTACTATTGCTATTTGAATCCTCCATTGGAACTTGTTATAGATAGTGTTGAGAAACATTTCATAGTTAAGAGGCAAGAAACGGTGTTTTCATGTGATCGATGGAATTATATACATAGTGTTTTTGGTTCTCCATGTTTTAATAGGTGATCTATTATTAACAATTAATTTACTTGAATAGTTGAATAGTATTGTAATTTACATTGTAATAGTATTATATTTATTTAGATTGGCTTTGTTATTTTCATAAACAAACAAATATTTATTTGATGAATCCTAACATGAAATCATTGGAACAGGAAAAAAATGGAAGTATGTTGAATGATGTTTTAAAAGGTAACACAGAAGAAGACAGTGCGAAGCTCCACAAATCAAGGTATAATTTTGTTTTATTTTATTTGATTGAACTGTGTATTGGGTATTTAGGCATGTGCACACAAACACATTTAGTTGATGATGGTGATTACCATACATTCAGGCTAACTTTGTTCTATCTATTCCATTAACTTACCTTAATTAATTTGATTTATCAAGTTGTTTGTATGATTGAATCCCTTGGAAAATAAACTTTTGATTTTTATGAGTTAGTAAGTTGTAGAATCTAGTATTTTCACAAATATTTTTAAAAATAGATCTATTGTATTTTCAGGCCAATAATTCCAAGATAGTACTTTTATAATGTTTTTTTTCCCCCAGAAAAAAAAAGTGTAACTTTATTTCTTCAAACAAATTAATCTCCATCCTAGTGTCCATACAGAAAAGTGCGAGAATGTTTTTGAGTGTATGTAAATCTCTTATTGAGCCAGTGCAAAAAATGAGAACATCGTCTACAAACAATAGATGTGTCAATGATAGTTTCTAGGATATTTGAATGCTTTGAATCATCGTCTGATTTTTTGCCTCCCTAATAGCCCTGCTGAGTCCCTTACCTACCAAGAGGAAAAGTAGAGGATACAACAGGAAACCTTATCGTAGCACCCTCTCAGCATGGAAGAAAGGAGAGTCTACCCCATTAATCAGCACCACAAAAGAGACATTCGTGATACAACTCATGATCCATCTAATAAAACCAATACAGAAGCCAAGATGGGTCAGCAGCATACAAATATAAAACTAGCTTACCTTTTCATATGCTTTGGATAAATCGATCTTCAGTATTGCCCCTTTAATATTTTTAGTCTTAATGCTATGCAATCCTTCCTGGGCCATCCCAATGTCCTCATGAATCTGTCTTCCTTCCAAAAATCTGAATTGTTCTTCAATGGTATGCAAGGACAGAATGTCCTTGAGTCTACGAGCAATAATCTTCGTGATCACCTTGTAAACACAATTGCAGAAAAAAATGGGCCTAAAATCATTCAATGAGGAAGGATGATCAACTTTTGGGATCACAGCAATAAAATTTGAATTGAAACTGGCCAAGATTTGCCTCGATGATCTCGTGTCCTCCACAAATTTTAGTAGGTCCCCACCAATAAGATCGATTATCCAATGAAAAAATTGGTAGTCCATCCATCTGGGCTAGGGATTTTATCCTTTTGAAAGTTGTAAAGAGAAGCATTAAGTTCCTCCTTAGAGACCACCTCCATAAGTTCGTTGTTTTCCTCTTCAGCCACGAACCTGGGAAATAATTGTGCCACCTTGATAACCTCTGCAAGTGTAGCCTGTGGAGGAGCTTTGAAAATATTTTTGAAATGAGAAACACCAACACACTACAACAAAAACTGGATTTAGCGTCGAATTTAGCGTCGGATTTTAGTGTAAATTTTTCTCAATTTTGGTGAACAATCTGGCGCTAAACCTGGTGCTATTGTACAATTTCATAAAACGCCATCTATTGCATCTTTTTTTCTGTCCTTTTTAACATCCATTTTTGCGTCCATTTTTGCACCCAATTTTTTGCATCTTTTGTTACACCCAATTTTGCATCTTGTATTGCATCTTTTTTTGTGTCATTTGTTACATCCTTGTTTGCACCCAGTTTGACGCTTAATTTTGCATCCAATGTTGCATCTTATTTTTCTCCTTTGTTTTCATCGAGTCTTGCACCCAATTTTGCACCATGTTTTGCATCAAATTATGTGTCCAATTTTGCATCTAGCGTTGCATCTAGGTTTGCATCTAAATTTGGGCCCAATATTGCATCTAGTTTTGCATCTAATTTTACTTATAATGTTGCATCCCTTTTTTCATCTAATTTTGCATCTTGTTTTACGTCTTTTTTTGTATCCATGTTTGTGCCTAATGTTTCATCTTGTTTTACGTCGTATTTTGCATCTAGGTTTGCACCTAGTGTTGCATCTTGGTTGATATCTTTTTTGCATCTATGTTTGAGCCCAATGTTATACCCAGTGTTGCACCTAGTGTTGTGCCTAGTTTTGCGCCCATGTTTGTATCTAATATTACATCTAGTTGTGTGTACAATGTTGCATCCCATATTGCATTCAATATTATGTCT
>LPNX010346448.1:0-10216 GCA_001517045.1 Pseudotsuga menziesii | reverse complement strand
AATATTAACACAGATTTCATCATTTGAATTCTAATAAAAGACAATAAGATCCAAAGACAGTGATGCTTAAAATCCAGTTTATTTTTCCAAACACATTAAAAAGCACAAAAATCTACCGTGATCAGGCAACAAAATATCCTAAACAATTACACAATCTATTAAAGTGGTTCGTAAAAAGGTCTTAGAGAAAAAGATAATGTATTGATGCATACCTAATAACCTAAACTTGAGAAGGACAGAGAATAAGGATGTGTTTAAGAAATAGTTGTAGAATCCAATTGAGGATTGTGTGTTGCTACATAAATGTTTCTATTTGTTGATTATGTGATTTTGTTCAACAATGGGATGGTAAGAGAAGCACTCATGAATGGTTCTTAAAAGAAGATGCCTACCTCCAGATTCTTTAAGCCTCACCTGAAGTCTAGTTGTTGTTTCAATTTTCATCGTGCTAGGAATAGGCTATTCAATTTTGGTGAGACCTCTGGATTTACATGGACAACAGTAAAACCCTGATTGTGATGAACGAAATAATTTCATCTGCATAGGTGAACTTTCGATTATATTAAAAACAAATCTTGGTGAATGAAATAAATTGACCACAACTTGAAAACTATAGTGTCATCATGTTAGTGCACTTGATTAAGCATCCTATTTTGACAGACTCTTGAAGACTTTATTCATAAGTTCAGATACTCTCTTTGACAACTAAATACGTAGATGTTCTCTTTTACAACAAAAATAAGGTTATTAAACAAAATCTGGATTGAAAATATTTAAGTGCACATAACAAGATACATGGACTCAAAATTGTTTTTAGTTAATGTTGTTTCTAGATGGTACATTTCATCTTCATAAAGCTATTGCTGTTGTCGTTGGTTATTTCAGTCATTCTGAATCTTGACCTCCTTTCTTAAACAAGCTAGTACATTTTTTTTCTTGAACATTTCCTAACTATTTACAACGCTGGAGTCAGATTGTTATTGATATGTTGTGCAGGACCTCTGACCCTCTAGAATCTAGACATGTATGCATGATCAAACTGACCCTGATCAAACTTTGAGTCCACCATGTAAAACCATGGACAGCGAGACGGGATCTCTGAACAAGCATTTAAAAAACTTGGAGAATATATCATTGAATTCCATCGTTTGCACACTTATCGAAAATAGAAGAAGCTAGACACAGGAAATCGTGCAAGCACCCTTGCTAATAAATCTTCATGAAGTTCACCACATGATAACTTATCTATTATCATAGGATCCTCACATAAAGTCTATGCATTTATCTTTCTCCTCTTCTGCTTTGAGCTGCTTTCATCATGAATGCCCAGAATACTTCTTTTCTTGACTACGGTAACCTCCCATTGCAATCCCACAATTTGAAGATGTTCCAGGCATAATGTTGCACATGGGAGAGGGAGAGTGTCATAAACAGTAACAAAACTGTAAGAAGTCTGCACTCAACAACCAAGCACAAGAAAAATACTTAGAATCACATTACATAGATCATGTATCTAATATTGTATTTATATGAACTTTCAAAATTCAATATCTGGTTTAGTGACATGAGTATCTTCCAACTTCCAAATGTTACCGCAAATTATGACATTTAAAGATAAATATAGAAATCTGAACTGAACTTGCACTATTGTTTAAAAGTTAAAACCAACATTATATCCCAATACACACTAATTTGTATCTGTGCGATTTGTATGGAACCAATCTCATGATGAATATCAAACATATTGCATATGAAATGAAATCAACAATGTAGAATCTGGCAGGTGATTCGCACATGAAGTAGAACTCAGTAAATAGCATGCTGGAAACTAACCACAAAATGCAAGGTCCAATAATAATTGCAAAATAATCAAAAGCACTGTATTATGTATAGCATAGCCTCCCACATATACATAGAGAGAGTCAATAGTTGTGTATTGCTGTGTATGAGGGTTATTTTTACACGAGTACTATGAAAAATGAGGCAACATCTCTAAGTTCATAATTTAATGTTGTTTAGAGGGTTCCCTGTATGATTGATGGGTCTACATCTAATATAATGTCAGTAATTACCTTCATAATCAATGTGTTTCTGAACATTTTTTTTTCTGATCTCTCTAAGAAGGGCTTTCATTCTTAGTTTTGTGCGCATTGATGTAAGGAAAAAACTAATTTTCTGTGAATAGTTCTCTGTTCTATATCCTTAAGGAAAAAACAACTACATCAGCCTTTGCATGCCATATAAACGATGTTCCTGTATAATAAGTACCTTGATTCACAGGTCTTTCCTGACAATCATGTGACCTAGAAGGAAAAATATTTTGGAAACCACTGTTAAAATAAAATATATATATTTATCCATAATCAGCTGGGGGATAAGTGCTCTTTTCCCTGAAGCTAGGAAATGTGCTTTGAGCTCACTAACACTCTAAATTTTCATTAACTAGCACTATTTTTGCTTCTTTTATAGTTCCACCATTAAATATGCTGAAATGGGATCATGTCGACGAAGGAATTACAAGACAGGACTAAGGAGCATACTTCTGAGAGGTAAAAAGCAACTAATTCTCCAAGAGAGTTAAATATGGAAAAGAGAAAAATAAGAATTGTTAGCTGATATGTAACTGAACTGAGCAAGTAATGATCAACACTTTTGACAGAGAGAAGACATAAAAGCGCATCATACCTTTAATGCCCAAGAAAGAATAGCCTTCTCTGTTGGGGATCCTGTCACTTCTGTTTCTCTACCTCCCTAAAATAGATACAAAAATCTCAGTAAGAAATAGCATATATAAGGGTCGTTAAGACATTAAACGAAGGATTCCACGTATGATATTCCTTAACAGATACTACCACACAAAGAATGATATTCCAATTTGTAATTATTAACAACATAAAGAATGAAAAAAAATGTAATAACAAATAATAAATTCAAAAATTTCATGCCATGAATACAACCAAGTTATTTTGACAGAAAATACAATATTTAATGCAGGCAGCATGCTCAACTTCATTTATATATTTCTACACATCCACTAATAGATTTTAGAGGACATTTCTGCTGTAGGTAGAAATGTTGCAAATATCATTGTGGGGAATATATTGCCAAGGTTCTTGAAAGAGACTTATCAAAATATAAGGGAAAATACCAGCAGCAAAAACTTGGACTTGAAAAAGTCATAATTATTAGCAACCTGAAAAACTCAGAAAAAAAATTGGAAATATCAGGAGAATCAGAGATATTTGCAACACAGTGTAACTAGATAGTCATTTTGACAAAGATGACAATTTCTGCTTCTAGCAGTGATTTCTTCTGGGATGTTGGAATCTGAAGTTGCTTGAATCATCCTTTGTTTGGTTTTGTAATAAGAAGAACTGTCAATACCAACCATCAAAAAAAGGTCCTAAACAAGTGCATACCATGGAAATTGACTCAAATAAGGATATTTTAACATACTCAGACTTAAATTCTTATTGCTCCAAGCATAGAGTGTAAATGTAAAATTCTAAGCCAAATATGTATCAGATAAAAAATGAAGAGAAGAACCCAGACTTAATAGCTTGTCACCAAATTTTTACTTCTGCAGAAATACGATGTATAGGTTAGACATTGAATAGTCTTCAAAGAAAAGGACATTATCACAATCAGTTTACTCCCTATAATATATAGCTGTTGTCCAGATTACAAAGGTACTGTTGTCACATCCATAGTAGCAGGGCTACTATGATGCAGAGAAGCTTGTCAGAGGCATGACCCAGTACATTTACATGAGCTGAGTTATGATGATCAATGGTGGAGATACATTTTTCGAGCTACTCAGATGATGCACAACATACTTCCAGTTTCCCCTTGTCATGACTTGGCAGACCATATGGCTTTCTTCTTAGCCTGCAGCCTGCATGGCCTTGAGGTAAACAGATCATTTTTGTTTAAAAGTTCCTATTACAGGTAGTTTTAATCTCTTTGTCAAAAATATAAGCATATGGAAACCATCATTTCTTGACTGAAAGGTACTATTGCTGCTGTTACAATACAATTTGCTTGGGCTGGAAATAGTTGTCTTGACATTAGTGTGAAATCATTTTCACTTTGCAAAAACAAAAGTAACTTGGAAGTTTCCTATGTCATTGAAGTGTTTATTCACATACGTTTGGACATTGCATTTGATTGTTTTTGATGAACAGCCTACCAATCAGGGATAGGTCCGGGAATCAATTGCTAGCATATCCAGTTTTCGACATGGCAGCAAAAACAGGTATTGAGGTTAATTGGCAATGGCTAGGAGGCCTGAGTCATAGTGTGGCTTAAAGGGAATGCCTATGATAGGCTATAGAAATCCACCTAGATACCAAATTTGTAAGGTCATGAAAAATCCAAGTGGCTTGATGTTAGTAGATGTGGGCCCTGGTTTGATGTTAGTAGATGTTTCTGATTTGGTTCACTGCAATGATGCACGCAATGCCAATTTCATGCAACAATATACAACTCCGTCAGTGCCAAAATGGAAGAGTACTCTGTGGTATTCCTTCAATGTGCTAACACAGCACATAATTGATCACTTGCAACTTCCCATTCACAATGGAATCAAACCATACTATAAGCACCTTATTGAACACAATGCTCTTTAACTTCACTGAGGCTTGACTTAATAGCTTGTGGTGGCCAGACCAATGCTCAATCAACTCTACTGTATTGTAATGACAAACTCAACACTTTGGTTCTGTCAAACCAGCTAAATCACACACCCAATTGTTTACAACATTCAACCCATACCGAATATATTGCAGGGGCAATCAAACCATAGAATTGGAGGGCATCTATATTGACTATATGCTGGTTATATTATAACAGAAAAGAACTCAACACTGACTGTATGCAATCTCTTATACTCATGGTCTTAGGGAGTCAA
Source organism: Pseudotsuga menziesii (assembly GCA_001517045.1). NCBI lineage: Eukaryota > Viridiplantae > Streptophyta > Pinopsida > Pinales > Pinaceae > Pseudotsuga > Pseudotsuga menziesii. The sequence continues at coordinate 5,307 of LPNX010346448.1, read as the reverse complement.
AGAGTGCTGTAAGAGAAGTCAATTCTCACAGGTTTGCCCAATGAAACACTTATACAGCAATTGGACCACTAATACTAATAATTCGATCAATGAACAAATAAGCACCATTGCTGTTGTTCCATTCTTTATACAGATTGTATTTCACATAGCACAAGCAGACTCTCTATGCCAGCCCATGGAGGATGGGTCGATTTGATTAACAATAACTAGTAACAGAACACAATTGAACTATTGGCAACAATCAATAGTCTGGGGAATCCATAAATGCACAAATTAATAGTGTGTGGCTATGGGTTCCATCGAATTATCAACTGAGAGACTGTTGGACAAGAGAAGAGGCGGTAGCATGTGATTCAATAAGCCAATGACTCAAAAATTATTAATACGGGCTGCAACTTGTGATTATACAAAGCTCATACCAATGATGAATCAAACCAACAGTTAAAGTCACTTAACTAACTTGGGAATAGAAAATTGAACACAATGATTATGGCACTGGATGTAGATACCATTACAATTCAAATAAGGAAGAAGCGATGCCACTATGCACTAGAATTGATTAGTAGTAAAAAGAATTACTAACAAATCTCATTGGCATAACCAGATCACCATACTTTTACCCCAGCAATGCAACCAACCCAATCACAAAAATAATTAACAGATAGAAACGGGATTTACAATGGAAACCCAAACGAAAAACCAACATTAGGTGGGGGGATTGTATTATATGCTTAGGAATTGGTTATGATGGTGAGTCACATTCTCTTCTACTGCCCTGATCATTCCTGCATGATGAATCTAGATCCTACATGGTGGCTCTCGCCCCCTCCAAACATTGAAGTTACTGTCTTCAGCAATCTCATCTCCTCGATGGGAAAATCTGCTGCAGTTTCTCATGATCCTCCCTCTCGGTTCATCAAAAAATATGAAGATAATCCCAGAATTCACTCTACCATCTTCCTCTGATCGGTAAATGGATCTTGCTCTGGCAGATTGAGGTCTGATAGGACAATTTACAGGTATATGGCCGTCCCACTGCTCCATGGCAACCTAGATCCAGAAGAGCTGGCAAGTTCTCATCAAGGGCAAGCTCGCAGACATATTCTATGGTCAAGGGTGCTCATGGGATGTATATGAACCGATAGGCACCAAATTTTGTATCCATATAAACAAAGAAAAAATTAGAGCATCATAGCATTTTTTTTTTCATGTATGTCATTCAGCAGAACAATAAGGGATTCACAACAAGACAGTATACATAGGAAAGAATTATAAATTATGCACACACATGAAACAGAATTGCAGAGAAAGATTGATATTATTATCCCATGTGTATTACAATAAAAAAGGAATGTCTAGTGACAGAGATGGGCATTAACGGAAACCAACATTTTGTAACTAAAAAAACAAGTGACTGAATCAATGTCCTAAACCTCTTTATTTGGTGACTAGCTCAGAAGCACTGTAATAAATAAAGTCCATTGACCATTATACTGCATATACTCTAACGCCCTCCCCCGATGGACATATGTGAACCTACACCAAGTTCATCCTTTAACTTTTACAAACTTATCTAAACCAAGAGGCTTGGTTAAAATGCTTGCAGTTTGCTTCTGTGTTGCACAATATAGCAGCTCTACAACATGGTACATGACTGATCCAAGGATGGTCTTTCTTAGAAGGACCTCGAACATTAGCATTATGCTTCTTCTATTGGATTTGGTTTTGAATCTTAAACAAGAACATGGGTTTGAACCAAAACCCCAACTACACAAAGCCCAAGGATTGTTTTGTGCTCCAATGGAAGAGGTGTACCCCAAAGTAAAGCAGAAATTGAGGACCCTTTCCTTTAAGCAGGGAGGAATTTATGAGGCTTGGTCCTTTATTAGTGGACTTAGTTAGAGTCTTAGACCATACATTTTAAGTGTAATTTACACCTTTTATTTTATTTTTAATATCTCATTGTACATATTTCATAGGGGGCTTGGTCATATTTACTTACCACCTAAATATGTACATTTTATTGTGACTCTAGAAGACCTGGTCAAACATGATCGGTGTCCATCAGCTTTCTATCTATATAAATAGATAATACAACGAAGAGTGTACTATATGTGTACATTGAAACCATCCTCTCTCATACTTGTACTCTTTCCATCTTGTCATTTCTTGGGTGCATCTGCTTGCATGGCTGTTATCGTGTTCATATCAAAGATGCAAATAAAACTAACAAAATATAAAATAAATAAATAATGATACTGGAAGAATCTATAGGGGGCCTGATCACCTGTTGAGAACTGAGGCCATACATTAAAGCAGTGTCTGCAAATTTTTGAGTTCCATATTCAATATGGCCTACCATGAATATATATTATAAAGCCATTGGGAGAGAACTACCAAATAATTTTTTTCTTAAAATAATAACCAAAATTTGTTAACCTGCATCAAGCATTTTAAATAGGTGCAAAGTTCTTTACAACAAATGAGTATGTCTGTTATTTTTACATTTTGATAATGTTGGTGAGGCTGTAGATTGCACACCTCTAAATAAGCTATTCTATTTTATGATTATTAGAAAGTAACACATGCAAGAATGAGACCAAACAAAATAATATTTGTTTACGAGTGATGCCTCAACTTATAATTTTAACTGAAGCTCAAACATAATGTCACTGGCATACAAGGTGTAAAGGGTACATACGATCATATTTGGTAGAGGCATCTTAATTTTTGTCAGCATAATTTCACAATTGTTAGCCCTTCGCATGTCAACCTGCAATCAAGAATACAAAAGTATGTTCAATAAGATGTTCATATAATGATTGTATTGCCAAATATCATATCCGCGCGGCACGAGGTTAGACACAAAAAAAAGTAATCAGTCTTCCAGCCCATGATAGAAACAGAAGTGTGTTATTTAGATTATCTAGTGTATCAGAAATAAAAATGCATTTTATAGAGCTCTCAAGAGTATCAAGCTGACTGAGAGAGCTTGGTGTAAAAGTTGAGCCATGGGCTCTTGGAAGTTGGACATACAAACCAAAGTGAGGAAATTATAAAACAAAAAATCTTTCCATCTTTTCAGAGATTTCAGAGACCAGACTGGAAACAGATTGCTTCAAAGCATGATAGAAAACAGGTCAGAAACCACAACAACTCAACTAATAACACAAGTTCTAAACAAGAGAACATTAATCTTCTGTTTGTTTGCCATCCCTGATTTCCCTTGTTGTCAAGTCCAATAGAGCCTATGCCCAAGTGTCAAGACTATTAATTCTCTTGGATTCCAATTGTTCTTATATTTAGCTATCATTTACCTCTGTCAAATGAATTCCATAAATTCACCTGGAGAAAATCTCTTTCAGTCTTATAGCTAATGTTGTTGTTTCAAAGGATAAAGAAACTAATGAGAAACAAAAAAATTTACAGCAGGTGCTACATTTCCAATTGAAGACCTGATCCTCACCTTTTGCTCAAGATACTATACTGCACTTTTTTACTTATTGTACTCGAATTTTATAAATATTTGAAATTTTTTGCTCCAACAATGATCAACTTCTCTGTATAGAACAGCTTTCAAATATTTTTTGCTTGCCAAACTGGCAAACACAGATGCAGTAATTTGGACTGCCGGAAATAGATATGAATAGGATTGCTCTGATAATTAGCTAAGATACTATACTGAGAAACTATACCAACCAGTACGAGGCAATTGTCCTGTCATCAAGGGGTTCAAAAAAGGGTAACCTAGATATGAACTTGCCAGTGGATCAAGGCCCCAGTTCTAACTTGCCAATGTATTGAGGCCCAATTCAGCCATATTATAAGCATCGGTTTAGATTACAAATTTAATAAATGTCTCCAAGAAATCTGACTCTTAAACCTCGAAGTAACCTTGGTAAACCCTAAGTCCCTGGCCATTTAGACCAAACTGTTCTGAGAGCTATTCAACTACATATTGCAAATCTGTAACAACCATAGATATTAGACAGTACTCAATAACCAAGTCCCTTCATGCACTTAATAGAGACCATCATAAAGCTACTCATTGTATCCCAATCAAGAAATACAGATATAATGGTATACTTTTGGATGAAGCCAGATTATTGGCCCCGATGCCAATAGGGGACGATAGACAAGGATATTAGGACCCTCACCATGTGCCTTACTGCTAACCATTAATGATACAGAGAAAATGTAGAGCTGCAGGGGAGGATGTACTATGAGGATGGGAGAAGTAGATGGCCCTCAAGCCCATAAAAAAAAGCAGGAACAACCCACCGGAAAAATCGGCCACAGATTTTATTTAAATGGCTTACAATATAAATAAAAGTAATCAACCAGCAAAGGGAAATCAATACAATATTGGTTGGTCTCGGAAAACCCAGCTGAGCTAACTGGTAAATCACTATTATAATTTGTGAAAGCAGTCTTTCATGGAGGTTTGTTAAAGCTCGTGTTCAGATTCATTGTGTTGGAGATTGATTATTCTAATCCATACTAGGTCTGCTATAAAAATAAATTCTAATCATAGAGTTGAAAATGGGAGTTCTGATACAAGAATAATGAACTGATAAAGCTTGACACATGGATCCAGCTATCAATGGTGATGTCAAAAAGCATTGAAAATTCAATAAAATTCCAAATAGGTTTGTGGGTCTGAAGCTCCTACCCGCTTTTAACGTTTGGCCTCAGACTTCTGCTGGTCCTCCGCTTCTTCCTCGTCCGTTTCTTGGGTGCTTGGCAATGGTGAGAGTGACCCCATAGAAATTTGAAAATGGGAAAAGGGGATTGAATGATAAGAGCTGAAATTCAGTACGACCAATGTATGCCACCACGATAGCACAAATCACATCAAACGGTTTTGTATTCCTTTTTCCACAAAGGATAAAGTAGCGAAGGGCCCTCCCTTTGAATTGGGCATTTTTTTATATAATGGGTAACTTTTCATCTTCTCCTTCTCCAAGTTTTCAACATTTTCTAAGACCGAGGGTTGACATATATCGGTATCAACGAGCATTCCTCCATTTCCACCTGGGTTCTTTGTTTTAACTTATGTTCTTGGGAATCTAATCATCTTGTATAAGCATAATATCTTCCTTTGATTTTGATTTCTTCTTTCTAATATATTTATATGATGCTACTTTTAAATGTCGCTCTCTTTTTGGTGCGTCATTGAAGGTGAATTTGGTCTTTTGTGGAAATATTCGATGTTGTGTTTTAATTATTTTATATTCAAGACATTTAACTTGTTGAGATGGAGTCTTTCATAAAATATTTGTGTTTAGTTTATCACTGTATATGAAA
>LPNX010346402.1:213247-266250 GCA_001517045.1 Pseudotsuga menziesii | reverse complement strand
TCAAACGAAGATATTGCATTGTTTCAAGTGTCATCACATTAATTGCAGCACCTAAATCTATCAATGTCTTTGGAATTGAAAAATTATTGATAGTAATAGTACCATTGGAATCCCAGGATCCATATATTTCTCAATAAAAATAGTGTTAGACATTAGACCTGCAAGATTGCCTACCACTTGTATTTTAGATGGATCCTTTTTCCTTTTATTTAGACATAATTCTTTTACTGCTTTCGTGAAAATTGGAATATCTTTTATAGCCTGAATTTTGACATATGCATCTTTTAACTCATTCAGAACATCAAAGTTAGGTAAGGAAATTGAAGGTTTTTCTTTAACTAGCCTTTCTGGGAAAGGAGGTTCATATGATAACAAAGATTTTCCTTTTTTATTCTGATTTTCTGATTGAGGTTTTTCTGTATTTAATTTTTTTGTATTTTTCTCTTTTTCTACTTGTTCTTCTACAATAACAGGAGATTCTTTTTGTAAGGCCTTTCCAGATCTTAAAGTAATATTTTGCAATGGAAGAACTGAATAAGGAAGTGCCATTCCATCATCAACATTGTACATAGGTCTTTCTGTCTTATTGTTTGGATTTGGAATGGGCTGAGCTGGTAGTTGTGTAGGCCGAGGTGGAGGCTGATTGGATGGCAATTGAAGCTGTTGAGGTGGTGGACCCAATTGAGGAGCCATATTGGGTTGCTAGAAATATGGGACTTGGTAAGATGAGGCTTGATAAGGAGGAGTTTGGACTTGATGCTGCTGGTATTGGGGATAGGCTGAAGGTTGCTGGTATGGCTGCAAATAGGCTTGCTGATATGTTTGATTACCATGGGAATAACCTCGCCAATTTGGAGTAGATTGGGCTAAAGGAGGAGACCAGGTTTGCCAAGGCATAGGTGCACTCCATGAGTTCTGAATAGGGGTTTGATAATTTGCATTAAATTGTTGCATAGGGTCTTGGGACATACCTGAGAATCGTGGCTGCCAAGGTCTTCTTTGCCCCATGAAGTAGAGAGACTCCATGCTTTGACTTTCCTCCATTCGGACTGCCTGCAACTCTTTCAATCTAGGGCAATCATCAGTCTTATGATTAAAAGTGCATAAACCACAAATTTCAATAGCATTTAAAGGACATTCTTTAAGTGGGTGCTTCTTTCTACACTTAGGACAAAAGATGGAAAAAGCTTGTTCTTGCTGGTCCTGCTGTTCTTGTCTTTTCTTTGTTTTTGCTACTTCAACTTGTGTGCCTAATGTACTCAACAAATCAATTTTAAAATCCTCTAGCAAATTTCCAAGTTCAGCCCTAGAAATACCACTATTTGCAGATTTGTTTACTTTGGTTATTACCTCTCGTTTTCCAGTCTTAGCTTTCCCTCTTGAATATTTTTGACATAGATCTTGTATTTCGTCAAATGGAAGGTAAGAAATATCACCTTTGCCCATAACATTTAAAATATCTAAATACTCCTCTCTTATCCCTTTCAAAAATACTGTTCTAATCATCTCTGATGTTAAGGAATTGTATTTAGATTTTTGTAAATTATATGAGAACCTTTCCAAATATTCCTCTAGACTCTCATCCTCCTGTTGGGTCATGCCAAAGATATAATCTTTGAGATCCTTTGATCTGCAATAGGCTTGATATTTCCAGAGAAAAATCTTCCTCATTTCATCCCAACTAGTAATAGAGTGTTCTCCTAGGCCCATAAACCACTTCAAGGCAGCTGCCTTAAGGGTAGCAGGGAAAAGACGGAGCTTATGGGTATCATCAGTATACCCATAAGTTCGACACAAAATGTCAAATTCAAACAAGAAAGAGTCAGGATCTTCAGAGGTTAAGCCATAAAAATTTGGTAAAACAGAGGGTGGAATGTTCTTCATCTTGACATCTTCTCCTAGGATAATACTAGTGTCCAAAATAGGAAATTTGAAGGTGGCCTCATGATCCTCTTCTATCTTTTCATTTCTCTCATGTCCTCTTTCTTCTTCTCTTTCATGTCTCCTCTCTTCTTCTCTCCTTTCCTGTCTACGTTTGTTTTCTATTTCTAGCATCCGCTCATATTATCTTCTCTGCTCAGCTGTTGGGCCTTTCGATGTTTCCTCCTCAGACATTTTTGAACTACCAACTGTTGAGATAAATCCCTTTGGAAGAGAAGCTCCTGTTGGTTCTGTTTTTGGGGGGTTTGTATGAAATCTTCCTTTTTCGTCCCTAGGTCTTGACATAAAAGTAAAATCTAATCTGTGTTTTTGGTTTAAAAGTTTTGTTTTTATCAAAAATCTAAGGTTCCTAAGTCTGCTCCTACAGTGCCTCCCTGGAAACGGCGCCAAAATGTTGGGCTCTGATCTATCAGTGTTAATCAGAACTTGAATTTAAAATCAATCCGGGTTTGTGAACTTCGAGACACATCCAAGTTTAGGACAGAGAAGCTGAACTCAGTTGGAATTTAGATAACTGGAAATGAATCTACTGATGGAAACAAAAAGGATGTAGGTCACAGAGACAAAATCCTCTTACGAGGGTGTTTTCATTGTTTTCTTGTGAACATACAGTGGTTGATCTGTGAAAATGTAAAAAGACTAATGTAAAAAAAATTAATTTAAACACCAAGTTTATACACCCTAGGATTCAGTTGCAGACTTCTACCAATGCTGAAAGACAAGTATGAATTAATTTCTCTTAAAAGACTATATTCATAATTTATAAATGTTTTTTTACCATCTCATTATCGAATGAACAGCAGTAAACAATGCACAACAATTGTAGTCTGATTGTTCTAGTATACTCAGCATTTAATCAATGTCACAGTGTTTATTCAATATCTTGATGACAGGCAGCACCGTAGAAGTCTATGATTTGAACTGTGATTAATAAAAACAGAGCAGTGAATGAAATCAATAGATAAATTACTAAACCTATGCTGCAATTTATAAACTGGAAACTACAAAGAAAGCATACCAATGTATTCATCTATCAGTGTTAATCAGAACTTGAATTTAAAATCAATCCGGGTTTGTGAACTTCGAGACACATCCAAGTTTAGGACAGAGAAGCTGAACTCAGTTGGAATTTAGATAACTGGAAATGAATCTACTGATGGAAACAAAAAGGCTGTAGGTCACAGAGACAAAATCCTCTTACGAGGGTGTTTTCATTGTTTTCTTGTGAACATACAGTGGTTGATCTGTGAAAATGTAAAAAGACTAATGTAAAAAAAAATTAATTTAAACACCAAGTTTATACACCCTAGGATTCAGTTGCAGACTTCTACCAATGCTGAAAGACAAGTATGAATTAATTTCTCTTACAAGACTATATTCATAATTTATAAATGTTTTTTTACCATCTCATTATCGAATGAACATCAGTAAACAATGCACAACAATTGTAGTCTGATTGTTCTAGTATACTCAGCATTTAATCAATGTCACAGTGTTTATTCAATATCTTGATGATAGGCAGCACCGTAGAAGTCTATTATTTGAACCGTGATTAATAAAAACAGAGCAGTGAATGAAATCAATAGATAAATTACTAAACCTATGCTGCAATTTATAAACTGGAAACTACAAAGAAACCATACCAATGTATTCAACGCTTGCATAGAAGGGAAATCATTGCATTCATTGATTTCTACACCGGCAAATGAAAAATGTGCGAGAGCTCAACAATGGGGGCCCTCCAAAGCTTTACTACACGCACAGGAAAGAAATTACAGAACTAAAGTTTGATAATCATTCACCAACGAGAGCGTTTACACAGATATCCCACAAATTGAAAACATGCGTTTCTCCTTCAAAAATCGTGATGCCCAACTTCAATATTTTGGAATAGATTTATACAAATTCTAAACTAAACTGAAACTGCTATAATCCTGCTGCTAATTAATGCTAGAGGCTGCGAGATCTTCTTCAGGATCGTGGGGTTCCACGAGATCAGCGTTTGCTCCTTCTTTTATGTGAAATGCAGAACGGGTGGCCACATTTGACTCTGCTTGACTCGCCACCTACACAGGCTACTTCATCTGACTGTTAGATGTTCGTCCATCTGTGGACATTAAGGATCCATTCTTGATCTTCCGTTTCCCTCCTAGCTGTCCTGTAATTACTCAACCTTGGAGGAATTGCGGGAAGTTAGTACATCCCGTAGTCTAAGCAAAAATCCTAGTTAAAATGCCTAAAAAATTACAAAACTCAATTTTTTAATAAGCAAATGACATAATACCTTTTTAACCATGGTTTATAGATGAACTTTAAAGCTCTTAGTCAAAAATGGAGGTTTTATGAAGGAAATGAGGGTTATATAAGAGGCAAAAAGGGGTCAAAAACAGTGCTCAACAGTCCTTATACGGAATGAGACCCAAGGTTTACAAATTGCAAAATTTTGAAATTTTTGAAAAACGGAGACCCCTTGGGGGGTTTCGAATGGTCCAAAAATACTTTTTGGAAAGAAAGTCCTCCTATTTTCTGCTATACCTGATAAAAACCAACAAGCTTATCACAATTAAATATTCCCAAAAGTACTTTGAAAGTACTTTTGGATGAACGCACTTTTTACCCAAAAATTCTAAGTTAAAACTAGTTTTTGAAGAAGCGGAAAAAGAACCAAGGAAAGCAAGCTTTCCTTGGGATCTTGGCCTTATTTTGGGGCAGCCAATATGAAGCACTTAAATTTCTTAATATAATTTTTTATATTCTAAGGAAACAACCATGCATTCAACAAGCTTTAAATCTACTTTCACAGCCTTGAAAAATTACAACTTTCCATAAAACTAGATCTAGAATTCTTGTAAAAATTTATTTAGGAATGAGAGCTAGTTTTATGAGAATTAAGGCAGCAATATCTATGTAATATGAATTCTGAAATTGATATATCTAAACAAATTTAAAGCTTCAAAACAAGTAACTGGACTAATTTTGAATAAATTTGAAGGAGGAAGAGGAAAGGAAGAGTGCTTGTTGCTGTAATGGATCTACAAAAAGGACTAGTTAGTGGAATGCCGAGGCACAATTCCTTCACAACATAGTCAGATGCTCAGTGGAGTCAAGCTAGATCCATAATTCATCCAACCCCTGCTACCTCAAAACTAACAAACAATCCTGCACAAAAACCTTATGAGATCTGGATAGAGATATATGAAAACGGAGAGGGATTGCATGCAAATGAACTTATTTAAACATGTATAATTTGAATCTGTAAACATATATGCTACAAGATATTGAAAATCAAGTAACCTTACTTGCCCAGCTATACTCTTGTTGATTCAGCCAAATCATTAACCCAGATAGGATTCAGATGCAGAAATTGAGAGGAAGACACCAGTAACAACAAAGCTGCAAAAAACAATGTTAAATCCCCACACATAAAAGCATTACACCGTCTTGGCCTCCAAAGCTTCACTTTATTCCAATAGAAAAAGATAATACATAGTATTACAACAACAATAACTCCTCAATCCAGCTCTAACTAGCTTGGAAGAGGCAGCCTGAGCTTTATTTATACAAAAAATAGGAGATCCAACCCAGGGGGCCGCAAATCCCAAGGAGAGAGAGAATACAGCTGCATGTGTCTAATTGAGCCTAATTTGAGTCTCACTGAGTGAAACTTTCAATCGAAGAGCTAATCTAACTGACACCTCACTTTGCTGACAGAAGTATCCACCAAAACTCATCTAGAGAGGCCCACACGTGTGGAGGAGAGAGGGAGGATGAAATTCCCAAGATTGCATGCAATAATGCACTCCCAATTCAACCCAGATCACCTCCTTCAGTCAAGGAATGGCCAAATCCAGTCAATCCCAAGCCGATGAGATTGATTTCAGTCAAATCGGAGCAAATCCCAATGATTTTATATTTGGGGTTTTCTCCAATATTTAATTAATTTATCAATTAAATAATCAATATTTTATTTTTTGGGGCTTTCTGACCTGAGTGGTGGAAAATCACTCAAAACTTGGAAATAGTCGGTCTATAGGTTTACTGGGTGCTCTTAGCTTGAAAATGAGCACCTACATGACTGAATCTGACTTCTGAGCCCACTTTTATTAGAAAACCAATTTTTCCAATTAAACTATTAAAAAATAGCCTAAGTTTTTGGAAAACTTAAATTCTAATAAAAAACACTGAAAAAATTAAAAAACATTTAAAACCTAGGGGGACTTAGACATGTTCATATGACTCAACAATAATGCCTAGCATGTTTATACATTGACACAGAGACTCCAATAACCTCACTAGGACCAAATGCCAAGCTGACCACCCCAACTTTGGAGATATGGAGTGAAAAATTTAGAAATTATCAGTCGTTTATTCAACAATTGATAATAACCAAGGGAAAAAACACCCTAGGATGATCGAATTTACAAACAAGGTCTAGGAGACTGAGTCTTTTACAAACACTATCATGCTAGAAAATTTTATTACAACTCCCACAAGGGGTATGAACATGTGATACAGTACAACAAAGCTTCCCATAAGCAATACTAAAGGTCTTCAAAAGTTGGAACAAGTTATCCTTGTTCGGTTCACCAGGATCACTTGATAAAAAGACACTAAGTACAACTTAGGTGGTAACATCTGGCTCCAACTGTGGGACATGTGCTCGATTTAGTCATAGGCCAAGGAGAGGATACAAGAACACCAGAATCTATGGTTTATAAACCTTGTAAAAACTGTGCAAATTGAACCCAGTGATAGAACAATTTTACTCACAACAATTATCAATTGATCATGCAAAATCACTCACAAAAGAGACTGAATAATGAGCTGAACACTAAACTGTATTGAATAAGTGTACAATAGCAAACCCTGTAACATAATAGGTTTCTATATTAAATAATTACATCAGGTATTCGAATGCATGAGGAGCAATTCGAATCTAGCATAAAGCAGTCTTACTAAAAATAAGCAAATCCCCCATAGGTGTAAAAAGTTGATCCCAAATCTGTCATGGAGCTCACGAATTGGAAAAAAGGATTAAGAAAGCAAAAGAGTGATGGAATGACAAATCATACATTCTTTTCCAAGGAGAAAAGAGTGGAGGATGAAGAGGACAAAAAACTAGTTCACCTCACCTAGTCAAACTTTCCCAATTGCCTTAAAGCACTGAAAAAGCAGGCAACAAAAGCAGAAAAAGTAGAAGGGCGCCTAGGAGACTAGGAATAAAGTAGAATTGATTCCTTGAGGTTTCCCAAGTGCTACATGATTCAAATAAGGCAAGTTGATAGGTAAATGACAACTTGCACAAGGTGGGACACATGTATTAGGCAAATAAGACAAAAATAATTAAATTAATGTCTAAGGTAGTAAACTATGGGTTGATTATTCTAACACCCCCCATTAAGCCTGACTTATGAGTAATATATTAGAAAATTATAGGGCCTAGAAACAAGGCTTAGTCACCCTTTTACATATTGCATGTCCATACAACCAAGGAAAGAGGCAAAAACCACATGGGAAAATCCTCCCTTAAACATGGACTGTAAAACAAAAGTTTGAAATCTTGTCTTCACTCATGCTTCACGGCATGATCAGTAATCCCTAGTAGTGATTTGATATTTCTGAAGGTCTTCTCACAAAATTATTTGGTGAAGATATCAGCTACTTGTTCTGAAGATGAACAGAAGAGTAGGTGAATGGTGTCGTCATGCACAAGCTCTCTGATGTAGTGCATATGGATCTCAATGTGTTTGGTTCTCTGCTTCTGAACTAGATATTTGTAGATTTGAATGGTACCCTGGTTATCATAGTATATGGTAGTTGAGTACTCTGATTCAAAGCCACACTCTCCAAGTAATCCCTGCAACCATAAACATTGAGTTGCTGCATTAACAACTCCTCTGTACTCTGCTTCTGTAGATGAGAGTGCAATGACACTCTGTTTCTTGCTTGACCAGCTGATTGGCCCTTCTATAAGCATGAACACATATCTTGATGTGGAATTTCTATCTGTGCTATCACCTTCCCAATCAATGTCAGTAAATCTAATCAAATCAAGATCAGATTTTGCTTTATAGAAGATCCCATGTGTCCTTGTTCCCTGAACAAAGTTAAGGATCCTTTTGGCTGCTTTCCAATGGATATCATGGGGCTGATCCATATATATATAAGCAACACTTAATACATAAGAAATATCAGGTCTAGTATGTGTTAGATACAACAAACATCCAATCAATTGCCTATACAGTGTATTGTTTACCATAGGTGAAGAATCAGCTTCTTCCAGCTTCACTCCTGAAAGGAAAGGAGTTTTGCTTGCTTTGCAATCCTTCATTATGAATTTGTTCAGAAAATACAAGGCATACTTGGACTGGTGCACCTTGATTCCAGCTTTGGTTTGAGCAATCTCAAGCCCCAAAAATTGACTTAAGAGCCCCAAATCTGTCATGGAGAAGGCTTGGTTCATTGCACCCTTTAAGGAAGCAATCTCATCCTTTGAGCTTCCTGTAATGAGGAGGTCATCAACATATAACACAATCATCATTAATGAACCATTAATTAACTTCAAATATACATTTGGATCTGATTTGCACCGACCAAAATTCAGTGATAGCAAGAAGCTATCGATCATGGCATACCAAGCCCTGGGGGCTTGCTTTAGCCCATACAATGACTTTATCAACCTGCACACAAGAGAAGGGTTAGTAGAAAATCCTTGAGGATGCTGCATATATATATCTCTTCAGTGAGATATCCATTCAGGAAGGCACATTTCATATCCATGTGATGTACCTCCCATTGCTTTGAGGGTGCAATGGATAAGGCTAGCCCGATGGAGTCCATCTTTGCCACTGGTGCAAAGGTCTCATTGTAATCTATGCCATGAACTTGTGAGTAGCCCTTGGCTAACAATATGGCCTTGTACTTTAGAGGAGAACCATCAGCAGCAAATTTTGTCTTGTAGACCCACTTACACTAAACTAACTTCCTCCCTGGGGGAAGATCCACTAGCTCCCATGTGTTGCTCTTCTGGAGTGAGAGAACTCTTCCTTCATGGATGCTTGCCATATTGGATCTCCTGCTACTTCTTCATAAGTCTGAGTATCATATTCCACCATCAAATAGCATTTTTCAGAAAACATAGGATCCTTCATGCACAGACCACTCTCAAATTGAGATCTAGTCCTCCTTGGGTCATTGGGATCCCCAGCTAACTCTCTTGCTGCATGTAGTGTCTTGGCTGCCCATTTTCGCCTTGTAGGGATGTTAGGGTCTGTAATAAACTCATCACTATTAGACATATCAGAATCAGCATGCTCAACAAACTCTTCATTTACTTTCATAGGTTCAGGTGCTGAAGAGGCTTCTCCAACTTCCACTGCTGCAAGGGGTTCTTCTTCAAACTGAACACACCTTTCAATGAAGGATTTGTTTGTGCTCAAATTAATAAACTTGTACCCTTTTGAATCTTCAGAGTACCCAACAAATAGACACTCTTGGATTTGGGGCTGCAAATCCTTCCTCTTTTCTGTTGGAATTCTAGCCCAAGCCCTTGAGCCAAAAATCCTGAAATGGGTCACATCTAGCTTGTGCCCACTCCATGCTTCGAAAGGAGTCATAACTTCAAGCTGTTTATGAGGCACCCTATTTTGGATATAGGCTGCATAGTTTATAGCTTCGGACCAGTACTTTGGTGGCAAAGTTTTGGCCTCCATCATGCATGTTGCCATCTCCTTCAATGATCTATTCTTCCTCTCAGCAACACCATTCTATTGTGGTGTGTAAGGGATAGAATGCTGCATCTGAATACCTGCATCTGCAAAATAATTAATAAACTCAGACTTGACATACTCACCACCATTTTCAGATCTGAGGACCTTTATTTTCCTCCCAGACTGGTTTTCAACCAAAGCCTTAAAGACTTTGAAGAGGCCAAAAAATTCAGACTTGTGTTTCAGGAAGTAAACCTAGAAATACCTGGAAAAGTCATCTATGAAAGTCAATGCATATTTGGCCTGACTCATGGAAATATGAGGGAATGGGCCAGAAACATCACTGTGGATCACCTCAAGGGGTGCAAAGGTTCTCTCATGACTAGCTCTCTCAAATTTGTGCTCTGGGTGTTTTCCTAGGATACAACCTTAGCAGACTCCTTTGGAAAATTTTATCTTGGGAAACCCTATGACCATCTCTTTTTCACTAAGATCAGAAAGATACTTGTAATTTAGGTGGCCAAATATTTCATGCCAAATATTTCTAGCCTCATTAGCATGAATCAAAAGAGCAGAGGGGTTTGAGTAGGGTAGGAAGTGTGAGAACATGTATACCTTTTGAACATGATTTGCAACTCCTTTTGCAATGACTTTACCACTTGAGATATATGTGATCTCAAATTCATCAGGAGAGAATATGACTTTCTTTGGAGACCCAGTGTGAGTCATCTGGTACACTGACAAGAGGTTGGAGGCAAGACCAGGCACATATAACACATTGCTGAACTGACCATGATCAAGATCAATCCTCCCTTTGCCTAAAATTTCAGTGAGAGAGTCATCTCCCAGTACTATAGGTGGTCCTTTTGACATGTCAAGTGAGGAGAATTCCTCCTTGGTCGAAACCATGTGTCTTGAAGCTCCAGAATCCAAGATAAAACTAGGTGAGCTTGATGTGCCAGCAACTAGAGCATGAACTCTCTCTTTGTCTTTTGAACTTGATCCTCCTTCTCTCTTCTTTGAGCTGTCTGGAAGGGAGATGCCATTCTTCTCTAGGATTTGGGTCAACATGTCTATTTTCTTTTTCATGCAAGAGCTTTCAGTGTGATTTCCCTTATTGCAGTATGAGCACTTGCTCATTTCTCCTTTGTTTTTCTCCTTCTGGTAGTTCTTCTTGGAACCTTGTGGCTCCTCCAGAGACTTGTTCTTGTCTCTCTTTTGCTCAGGTGGATTTTTAGCTTTCTTTTTTATTTTTGAATCCACCTTCGAATCTCCAGCAATCAGAGCTTAATCTTTGGATGGTTTGATGGTGCCCATCATCACCAACTTGTCTTGTTCTTGTGTGAGAGATTCCATGAAATCTGCAAGGCTAGGCATCTTCCAAGTTTGAGCTGTCAGTTTTATGGCATAGAAGGTCGAAACAAACACTAAATAGTTAGGGCCAAGATTCGAGAGAATGGCCAAGACCAGTTGATCATCCTTCTTTTCGATCCCACACTGTTTTAGCTGCAAAACAAGTGCTTTGAACTTGGAGAAATAGAGTTGCAATGATTCAAAGCTATTTGGACTCAGGGAGATCAGTTCATTCTCGATTTGATGTCCCCTCATCTCATCTATCTTTCCAAAAATATCAGCAATCTTCTCCCATACTTCATTCGATGATGTCAATCCATCAAGATGGAAAAGGAGGTCTCTGTAAATACTCAGACACAGGAGACCATAGGCCTCATACCTCCTATTGTGCCATTTTATCTTCTCTGCAGCTGGATTGGGCTCTGCTTCTGTTTCCATAGTCACCATGTAGAGGCCTTTCGCTCTCAATAGTATCTCCATCTCTGCTTTCCATTCAAAGAAATTGAAGGGAGTCAAGATAGTTTTTTGAGATTGATCCATAGCTTAGAAATCTTGTCCCGGCTATCAGTAGAAGGCTTCCAGTCACTGATGTTGAACCTGCAAAACAATTTTGAAGGAGATAAATTGATCTACAATGGATCTAATACCATGTGTAAATTGAACCCGGTGATAGAACAATTTTACTCACAACAATTATCAATTGATCATGCAAAATCACTCACAAAAGAGACTGAATAATGAGCTGAACACTAAACTGTATTGAATAAGTGTACAATAGCCAAACCTGTAACATAATAGGTTGTTGTATTAAATAATTACATCAGGGATTTGAATGCATGAGGAGCAATTCGAATCTAGCATAAAGCAGGCTTACTAAAAATAAGCAAATCCCCCATAGGTGTAAAAAGCTGATCCCAAATCTGTCATGAAGCTCACAAATTGGAAAAAAGAATTACGAAAGCTAAAGAGTGATGTAATGACAACTCATACATGCTTTTCCAAGGAGAAAAGAGTGGAGGATGAAGAGGACAAAAAACTAGTTCACCTCACCTAGTCAAACTTTCCCAATTGCCTTAAAGCACTGAAAAAGAAGGCAATAAAGCAGAAAAAGTAGAAGGGCACCTAGGAGACCAGGAATAAAGTAGAATTGATTCCTTGAGGTTTCCCAAGTGCTACATGAGTCAAATAAGGAAAGTTTGACCACTATGGATAGGTAAATGACAACTTGCACAAGGTGGGACACATGTACTAGGCAAATAAGACAAAAATAATTAAATTAATGTCTAAGGTAGTAAACTATGGGTTGATTATTCTAACAAAAATATCTAAACTTGACAAGAAAACCTTAGTAGCACAAGATTTATATAAAGTCCAAATGAACCATCAAGCTGATTTATTCAAACAAAATAAATGTAGCTAACTAATGAAAGAAATTTTTTGTTATAACTAAGTACAAAATAGAAATGCAGAAAGTAAATTCTCTCTTTCAAGGAGCTTATTTTCCTACTCTAAGCATGATATAAAAAGGGTTAAGTGTAATAAAAAATCCAATGTAACCACCTAAGCATTTTATTAACATAAAAAAAAATTCATTGTCTTTGGTTACAAGCCAAAATAAGGATACTTTATTCAGAAAATGCAAACCTGCGTGATGACCCAGAATGGGCAGGATGGATGGGAGATCATAAGAATATAATACTTCACCAAATTGCTTCCCAAAATGGTATGTGCTCGTGCATGCTGCTTCTATCCATGACTAGATAGGACTGATATACCAATCGACACAATGAGACAAACTTACTACATCATCATACTGATCATCGGGGCTTATCAAATAATAACTCGTTGCACAAGCCCCAAGTAGCTCCAAATCATAAGGAACCTCTATATGTGAAAAATATGGTTTAGACTGATATTCCATTGACTCCATCACCTCTGAATTTTCACAACATTGCTTCTCAATGTCTTCATTACTGATACCTTTGTGCGCCTCTGCATGATTGTTGGGGAGTGCACACTAACGGTCCTTAAGGTAGGTATCTTCATGAGCTAAAGGAGTTTGTAAGTGGAGTTATGACTCAAATTAGTATTAGGGGTGTCGGGGCTAAGTCAAAACCATCTTTTTGTAATTAACCCATGGTGCAAGTCTAGGGTTTAGGGTTTGCGGTGCCCATGGTTTAAGTCCATGATTTTGTAATAGTGCGATATATAAAATAGGGACTTTTGTAAATAAGAAAGGTTAGGTTTTTGGATGTAAAGAGAATTAAGGGAAGCTAAGGCTATTTTGTAAGGAAAGGTTAAGTCCCAGCTGTGTGCGTGGATGACCTCTGTAGCTATGTGCGCAGAGGATTTTGTAAGAGATTAAGGGAAATCTGCAGCTGTGTGCGCAGAGGCCTGCTGCTGTGTGCACGGCTTAAGGGACTTGAGGAGATTTGCAGCTGAGTGCGCAGATCAGAACTGTGATTTTGTAGAAAGTTGAATAAAACACAGTTCTATGGATGTAACCAATACACTGGGGGTGAACCACATTATATCTAGTGTTGTGGTTCTTTGTGTTATTGTCTTCATGTTCTTGTATGCATTAATAATTAGATAAATCTGATAAGTAATATCACTGCTAATAAATAGCTTCGCTGTGAATTCCCAGTAACGGGTTAAGCAAGTCACTGTTTGTTTATTTATCTGCGAAGTTGTATATATATGAATGTCGGAGCTCTATGGTTATTGATTATAAGTTATTAAAGGCTATGGTACAGTAATATCCCTCTCTGCTTGCAGAAACATGATTCTGCGGCACCCCATAGTTGTTTCGGGTGAGACTGCAACCTGTTCGCAGGTTGTTGCCGAAAGGGCCAACACTGTGGGTCTTTTTTTGGTGTGAAGCAAAAGGATTAAAAACTGGGTCTACCCTATTGCCCAACAAATTGGTTCCGTTGCCGGTTGAACTTAGTATCTGCTCAAGAGAGGTTTACGTCGTACCTCGAGGGCTATGTTCTGGAGGCCCTCTGTGAAGGAAATCGGTGATTGGTTTGATGAGACTTATCTGAAATTCACTGAGCAAGAGAACAAAAATCCGCATCGTAGCGCAAGTGACTTTTTACAAAGAGGTTCACCAGTGGTTCTCCAGGTTAGCTGAGAGAAGAACGAACTTCCGCGAGGGGCGGTTTTCTGTTTGGACCCCCGCAAGAGTTAATATATTGAAAAGCATGAACAACAAGATCTCTCGCGTGGTTGATTTCTAGACCACACAGACCCTTGAGGCCTTTGTGACAGGGTTCGCCATCGACACGAGCACTTCCTTTAGTGAAGCTGAGCGACGGTTCTTCCAAGGACCAAGGGGTAAGCTTTTGAATTTATTTAGTTTGAGAATTAAAATGCTATTGGCTGAAAAAGGAATATTGCTATTTGAATTAGACTGTTAGATTTTGTGTTACTAACATATGTTTGCAAGTGGGCTACCGTCTTGGGTCGCGCTGGTCTGCTAAAGATGCTTGACGTTCCCCACTTCGGTCATGGCCCACAGGTGACCATAGTGGTCAAACAGCTGCTGGCGTTAGTTCATGATGGCCACTTATGGATAGGAGACAAGAAAATACCTATTAATGGTTCAAGCTACCATATGTAGTCACTGAGGGTGATATCCGGGCAGTAGTTCAACACTGGCCGGTTGAATGGTTGAAAGATGTAGGAAAGAAACCTCACATTCCAGTCCCCATAGTTACCAATGTGGGCGTAGGGCCTAGCAACGCACAACAGCAAGCCCCCGTGGAAGACAGTGAAGAATAGACTGAGTCGGAGTAGAATGATAGCAACCAGGGTGGAGGAGAGGAAACCGAAGAAGACAAAGGATAGGACTCGGTCAAAACTACTCCAGACCCTAATAGGCAGGATAAGCACAAGATACCAGAAGTAGAGGAAGTGAACAAACCGCAACCCCGAAAGAAAGCGAAGGCGTCGAAGGATAAGAACATCGACGACACTACCGACTTGACAAGTGAGGAGCTTGATGAGGCTTTGTCAAAGTCCACCGAAGTTCTTACCAAGAAATGGTCCGAGTTCGTGGCTGCACACTTGCATGCCATCACTGGTGTCGCACAACACATATCAGAGCTGAAGGCTTTAGCAGCACAATCGACGACCGACACTGTAGCTAGCAGTACCCCGGTAAATCCGCAGCCCGACCTAAGGCAATGGCCAGCTCGAGAACACAAGGGCCAAGTATCTGATGCTACCCTTATCACAACTAATGTAGCATCTCGCGCAGAAATGACCATGAAAGTCGGATTTGATTACACCAAAATGTCCATGGTAGAACTGTATCTCTGCCAGTCCGCTATCGCAAAGGAAATTCAGGCCCGAGATCATTATTCCCAAATCCAGTTGGATGACACCAGGAAGCAGAATGATAGCCTCGCAGCGCATTTGGAAGCAGCAGAATAGCGAAAGAGGGACACAGAACGTAAGGGGATTACATTGGTCCGAGTGCTGGATGAAGCATGTCGGAGTCTCCCTGACTTCAACGTGCAGCTGGTGGAAGAACCAGAGAAAATATTGGCTAGGTTGAAAGACTATGCGCAGCAGTCCCACAGTGAAATTGAGAAGCTCAAAATAGAGCATGAGACCCAGATCGTGGAGCTTCAAATCCGCATCCATCTAGAAAGTCCACCTGAGGTCAAAGACCAATGCCGCTCAGACATTTAAGCGTCCGCAGCAAAAATTTTAGATATTGTGGGTAGCGCATCAAAGGTGTTAGAAGATAGTGTGGAGACCTGGACTACCCTGTAGCAACATCCAAGAATTGGGCAACTGCAAGAAACCATTAGACAGAAACAGGCAAAATTGGATGTAGTAAAATCCGCAATCAAGATTCTACCACCCATGGAGAAAATGATCAAGGTAAAGCGCAGCAATGAACTCTAGCAGGAAATTGAATTATGCATAGCAAATGTAACAGACATGGAAAATGCTATGCAGCCACTTATTAGTGAAGCATTCAAGTTAAGCACTGCTGCAGACACCCAACTTAAAGTCCTAAAGGAATATGATGCATTTGCACAGCAAAGGGCTACCGAAACATCAGCCGAGGTACTGCAGGAGTTGGTGGAAAAGGAACAGGCCGCTGAAAGTATCATCCGTGGTCTCAACAAGCAGTATGCTATCCTTGCTAATAAATTTCGTCTACTAGAAGAGCCACAGAGTGTCCTGAGATGGGACACTGGTGAGTCTTAGGGGCCTGTTGGGGCGTGCACCCTAACGGTCCTTAAGGTAGGTATCTTCGCGAGCTAAAGGAGTTTGTAAGCGAAGTTATGACTCAAATTAGTCTTAGGGGTGTCGGGGCTAACTCAAAACCCTCTTTTTGTAATTAACCCATGGTGCAAGTCTAGGGTTTAGGGTTTGCAATGCCCATGGTTTAAGTCCATGATTTTGTAATAGTGCGATATATAAATAGGCACTTTTGTAAATAAGAAAGGTTAGTTTTTTGGATGTAAAGAGAATTAAGGGAAGCTAAGGCTATTTTTTAAGGAAAGGTTAAGTCCCAGCTGTGTGCATGGACGACCTCTATAGCTGTGTGCGCAGAGGATTTTGTAAGAGATTAAGGGAAATATGCAGCTGTGTGCGCAGAGGCCTACTGTTGTGTGCGTGGCTTAAGGGACTTGAGGAGATCTGCAGCTGAGTGTGCAAATCAGAACTGTGATTTTGTAGAAAGTTGAATAAAACATAGTTCTGTGGATGTAACCCCTACACTCGGGGTGAACCACGTTATATCTGGTGTTGTGGTTCTTTGTGTTATTGTCTTCATGTTCTTGTATGCATTAAAAATTAGATAAATCTGATAAGTAAGATCACTGCTAATAAATAGCTTCGCTGTGAATTCCCAGTAACGAGTTAAGCAAGTCACTGTTTGTTTATTTATCTGCGAATTTGTATATATATGAATGTCGGAGCTCTGTGGTTATTGATTATAAGTTATTAAAGGCTAAGGTACAGTAATATCCCTCTTTGCTTGCAGAAACCTGATTCTACGGCACCCCATAGCTATTTCGGGTGAGACTGCAACCTGTTCGCTGGTTGTTGCCGAAAGGGCCAACACTGTGGGTATTTTGTTGGTGCGAAGCAAAAGGATTAAAACCTGGGTCTGCCCTATTGCCCAGCAATGACATGACTCTGAATGACCATGTGAAGGTTCTGAATGCTCCTTTTCCATACTAATATTTTCCTAGGTATCCAGATCCATGCTCCCCTCTATGGACATGTCATAGTTTGGACTTCCACAATTTTTTGAATAGACACTCCCCTTGCTGGACATACCATGGATGGAATTCTTAATAATATTTTCACAAGTTAGACTATCTATGAAATTTCAATAGTCATCACTCCCATCCATGTCATATGTGATGGATTCCCCATTGTTGATATCAAGTTCCGATATCAAGTTCTCTTTGTCCTCATTACTGATACTAATATATGGCATAGACTAATCATATGGATAAAATGCATGCTCCTTTTCTATATCAAAGTTTCCCAAGGCCACAAGCTCCATGCTCTTTCCTTCAAATATGCCATAGACATGAGAATCAACAAAACTGTTAACCCAAAAATCCCGCACACAGCTCTCAATGGCCTACACCACCCAAGGACACCATCTCACAACACTCATTTCACTCCATAAGACTTTCCATGACCTTCCATTTGACCCCCACACCTCCAAAAGAGCCCAAGGATGAAGAAAAGGGCTAAAAACCCCAAAAAAGAGCCCAAAATAGACCCCCAGGAGCTAAAGCCCTCAAAAAGGGGCTAAAGTTAGGGTGGAAGGGGCTAAAGGCCCAAAAAAGGGGGTAATTCCCTGACCAAGGGCTTAAAACCCTAAAATCCCTTGGGAAAACTATATAAGGAGGGTGGGGGGTCACTCTCAAAACACTCCCCATTTGCATATTGTCATGCTGCCCGTGGATGCTTTGAGAACTCTTGCTCTCAAAACACCCACTCTCTCCCTCTTTCATCTCCATTTCCCTAAGCCATTGCTCCCCAACCAAGAGAGAGGTGCTCCAATGAGCTATGGCATGGTGGCCCATTTCTTCCCAAGTGAGGTATAACTTCTTTTTATGCATGTTTATTTGCTTACTTTGTTTTCTAACCAATATTTTCATTTGCAGGTTTTCCATTAACTTTGTTTGCAGGTTGTTTCATAGTAGTATAGGTTCATTTTGCAGGTTTTGGAGGCGGAACCCTAACCCACTATGTGAAGAGGGGTTCAAAAGGGCTTCATCTCCATATTTCTTTCTGATTTGATCTTAGATGTAGTCTACAATAGCTGCCATTTATTTGTTCTAGTGTAGCTTAGCTTAGTTTCAATTCCCAGCTCTGTTTTAGTCATTTTTACTTCCATTTTTTACTGTTTTCTAAGGGTGGGAACCTACCCTTGTGCCCTATAGGCACAAGGGAGCCATTCATACCCCTATAGTGAGGAGAAATTATCACTATAGCTTTGGCGACTCCACTGGATCAATCCCACAGGATCCCTGGGCAAAAATTTCAAGTTTTTCAAGTTTTTCAGTTTTTACCCTAGTTTTCAAAAATGTTCTATTAGATCTATTTAAATCTGCTTTATTTCTTGTTTTTGTCAGTGCCAAAGCCTTTCCTAGGCTGAGTTGAGTTAGACTAACCTAGTACCAGTTACTGTCAGCCAGATCTAACCCTGCAGCACCAAAAACACCCCTTTCCGAAGCAAGTCGCTCTTATCGGGGGAAAACGTGAGGGAAGACGCACTTAATTGGTAGACAGGCATGCCCAGGGCACACTTAATTATTAGACAGGCATGCCCAGGGTGCACTTAATCCTCAAACAAGCATGACTTCATCCCAGGAGCTCAAGTTGCGGTTGTTTTGGCATTTTGTACGACCTCCTCCCTCATTGCTGGAAAAATCTCATGGCCCCCTCGCAGGATTTAGTCAGAAATGTGCGGCCTGTCACACAGAAGTTGTTTTTTCAGTTTAATTAGCAGCAATTTCAAATTTTATAGGACTGTTAGTGTCACCCAGTCGCATCTGTCCACAATTATAGGTCTATGTTTATTTCAGTTTTCAATTTTTGCAAATAAATCAATGAACAATGTGTATATGCTAATCCAATCACTAAGGTTCAACAAAATGAATCAGCCTAACTAAAAGTAACATAAAATTACCATAAAATTAACCATCTTTCTTCCCCCTTCCTCCTCTACCCATTCATCACCCTTTGGGGTATTCTGGGATACGATGAAGGGAAAAGCTTGTATAGATCTAGGCACTCCATGACATTTTTCCCAAACCATTAAAACCAGGTGACTTGGAAGGTACGACGGGTAGTGTTATAGCGGATTTCACCACTCTAGGTGAATCACACTTTGTATGGCCTTCCCCTGTCCCGTTGCAGACTCATTAGAGCCCATGGACCATTTTTTGTCCTTTGTTGTTTCCTTGATCATCCCTAAAACCATATGAAAAATGATATACGCGGCTTTTAAACCTATAACCGCGTACATACATGGGTTTGACCCCTATAACCGCATACATTGGGATGTGTGCATAATCCAAATCCTTTTGTAGTTTTCCTTGACATGGATCTGACTCATTTGACTCATGGCCTTCCATATGCCTTGATATCGCTTAGATTCGACCTTTCTGTTAGAGTAGGGTCCCGCAGCTATAGAAGAAGCTGCTATTTTTGGCGGACAGACAGTTTTGGCAGAAATAGAAGAATCGGAGCTACGATGCCATAGCAGGGTTCCAGCTGCAGAGCAGAGCCAGAAACCATGAATTTTAAGATAGAAAAGTCAAGAAAGGTGACGGTACCTGAGCGACCAAGATGAGAGAGCTCACCCACTGCATTGAAGGAAACGGTGGAAGACAAGAGGGCTCAGCTACCCTCATAAAGGAAAAGGAGCAACGAGGCCGATGTATTGAAGACGAAGGACAGAAGTAAGAAGCGGTGCACAGTACCCATGATTAGTGCTAGGAAGCATGGAAGACCACAGAGAGCTGTGTTGTGACGGAAAGTGGCTACCTCAAAGGACAGATATGGCCGACTGTCACTAATTAGGGTTTGGGTTACTGTTGGGACAGGCCCACAGTGTTGTAATGGCAAGACCTTCGGGCTGCCTATAAAAGGATGTAATTTTGTATTGTAAAGGGTTCGTCAGATGGTTAGACAGTTGTTGACTGATATAGATAATAAGGATAAGATAGACTGTTGTAAAAGCCAAGCTCTGGTTCTGTTATTAGCTGTAGCAATCTTACTGTAACCAGTAGCTGGCTTATAGAGCATGCATGTAACGATCCATAGGGGCCGACTGAGAGGGAAGAGTATATTGTAAGAGAGACAATATAGTGAAGGAGAAAGATCTAAGAGAGAAGATCTTGAGCTGCATATGAGGTGCAGCGGAACTGTGTTTACCTTCCCTTAAGCTATAATAGAGAAACACAGTTCTGTGGACATAACTTCCATCCTGGAGGTGAACCACGTTAAAACCCAGTGTTCTGTGATTGACTTGTGTGTTGTGTTTATTTGCTGCATCTATCAGTTACGTTATGCACATTGTTTACAGTTTAATGTATGAATGAGTTATTCAGTTACAGCACTATAGAAGGATAAACATAAGTTGAAATATTTGGCATGTTGTATGCAGGTTCATGGACGCTTTTCTTGAACAGCCACTAGTCGTAGTGTTAAACAGCCTGGTATGTTGAGTTTTGTGGGTCGACACGAACAACACTAAGTGCACTAAGCCACAGAGGTAGGATATCACATAGAGGTGATACCGCACCGGTGGAGGAGCTGCGGTGCGCGATACCGTAGGTTAAGGGCTTAGTGTTGGGAGGAAGTTACATGTCACTTGGAGCGCAGTGATGCACTAAGGCTGGAATCATCGGGAGTTACTGGAAGTTGTGCGACGTGGAAAGGGACTGTGTAATAGTAGATGAGAACTCTCGCAGCTAGAGGAGCTGCGAGACGAGGAGAACACGCGATGCGAGCAGAAGGGTCGCGCGACGCACAGAGATAAAGGCCTCGCGGCTAGCGGAGCTGCGAGTCGCTAGGGGGATCACCACAGAACCTGGCCAAGATGCTTGAGTCCTTGGCCAACCCATTAGAATCACTTTGGGTGAGACTTCAGGCCACTTACGGTCTGTCACCGAAAGGGCCAGTGAGCTAGGGGTGTTGTTGGTTAACGATAGTAAACCCGGGTCTGCCCATGATAACCAACAAATGGTTCCGTTGCCGGTTTTGAACAACTAAGTACTAATGTTCTGTTGGCATCCTAATAGAGAAGAGTTTCACCAGTGGCTGGACTCAAACTTAATGGAATTTGCTAAGAAATAAAATCGAAGTCCTAGACTAAGCACAGAGGCCTGGTTACAAAAACATATCTCTTCAGATATACATGTGATATTCTTTGCAACCTATGGAAATGAGCTTTATGACTGGTTATCAAAGTTGACAGATAGGAACATATTCAAGAAGAAAAGAGACATTGTCTGAACACCAGGGCTGATTCGGACCGTGCAGAACCTTGATAATCCCATTATGAGAGCAGTGGACTTCTGGCTTGCGAGTGTGCTAGAAGGCTTTGTTACAGAGTTTGCAATTGACCAGAGAAAGAGCTTCAGCGAGGCTGAGCACTACTTCTTCAAAGGATATCGTGGTAAGTACCTAAAATCTCTAAACTTGTTCATTAAGATGTTGTTACATGAAAAAGGAGTATTGGACATGATTTCAGATGAATAAGTAGAGATAGTAATGTCACAAGAGTTTGAAAGTGATTTTGATGACATTGGAACAACATGAAGTGGCAAGAAATATAAAGTAGATTTCAGATCTCTTGTATTTGAAGACAGTTCAGACAATATTAGGCAACAGAGTCCTAGTAACACAGAAGAACCAGAGGGAGGTATCCCTTACCGTCCCTATACCCCGTAGAAACAGACCGGGACTTAGAGTAATCCCATAGGTACTCCATCCAGTAGCTCACATACAGTACCTACCACTGCTACATCACCTCCACCTACACCGCCGAGTGGTATTAACCCAGTCAATCAGATCCCACCGCAGAGAAATAGAATGGGAGATGATATGAAGCTACCTACCTTTAAGGGTACAGGAGGAGAAGACCCAGAACAGCATTGGTTTCTATGCGAAGCCATGTGGACCATTAAACAAATCCATGATGATAACTTTAAACTTGTACAGTTGGTCACCACCTTGAGAGAACGAGCTTTAACATGGTATATGAAGTATGCTGCCACACCTAGAACACTCGTCCAGGTTAGGACTGCCATGATTAAAGAGTTCAAGAAACCTAAGTCTGAGTCTCAGTGTATAACAGAGCTCAAGGACATTAAGTAGCTACCATCAGAGTCAGTATGGGACTTTGACTAGAAATTCAAAGCCCTGATAGACCAAGTAAGCTTTGAGTTTGCACCGGAGCAGCATAAGGAATGGTTTATTGCAGCGCTGCTCCCTCACATCAGACTAACACTAATGCAACAGAAACTCCAGACGCAGGATGACGCGTTGGAGATGGTGATGAAACTAGAGGCTTCACCTCTAGCTGAAACCAGCACAGGCATGGCTACCCTACAGAACCAGCTGGATAACCTCACATTACAGATACATGAACTTAAGAAAGGGAAAGAGGTTATGCAAGACATATGGTGTTTACGATGTAAAGCACAAGGCCATACCAAAGACAACTATCCAGTCTTTGTAGAATACTTAGCATCAGGGGCTCCTAACCCCTTACCACAAGCGCACGGGCCATGGTGTGAAATATGCAAGACGCGAGGACATCAGCCTCAGCAATGTCCTATGCTTCAGAAGTATGTACAGACACCTAAGAACCTATACTGTTTCTTCTGCAAGTCTGTAGGACATGATGAACAGGATTGCCGAGCCTATGATCTCATGTTAGATCAAAAACATGATGTGTACAGAGTCCAATCAGAGACACATGGTCCAGTAGCAGGACCACAACCTGATCCGGCTTATGGTGGCCATGGAGGAGGATTCAGAGGATGAGGCCATGGAGGAGGCTTTGCAAGAGGATAAGGTTTTGGCCGTGATCACAGCCTAGTTACTTGCTATAACTGCGGAGTTGTAGGACACTATGCTAGGGACTGTCAGAGCCCCACTACCACTTGTAACTACTGCAAACCTTATGATCATACTATAAAGGAGTGTCCTACCTTGATAGCTAAGATCAGAGAACCTAAGCCAGCAGTACACCAGAACATCCAGCTTATTCCTGCCGAGCAGGAAGAGCCAAAACCAAGAGTCAATATTGTGACTCGTAGCAGTGTTTCTACCAGTGGGACATCACAGGAAATGGAAAAGAACATAGGTCAGTAGTGGGTGCGTAGAGCTCCTAGTAAAGAAACACCACTCGACCTGCAGAAGAATAAACAGACATTTCACGAAGCCAAGGCTTTCTTTGATGAACCTACGCAATTAGGATCGCAGGTACCGCCACCTAGGGGCGTACCACAGCAAGCACCTTGTGGCGATAGCCTTGTACAGATACCGTAGGCTACCACATCAGGAAGATGCGATGAGGATGAGATGACAGGAAGTGTACATTCCTTCCTGCGGAGCTGTCTAAAACTTGTAAGGAATGAGCAAGCTATCACATAACTTCAGTGCATTATAGATCAGTGTCAGCCATCTTCTTCCATGAGTAGTACACAGCATGCTCTTCATAATATTACAGGACATACAAGAACGGGAAGAGAGATGCAACTTACAGCGCAGGTGGGAGAATTTGAAATGGATGAGGTAATCCTAGATCTAGGATCGGACGTAAATGTTCTGACAAAGAAGACATGGGAACAGATGGGTAGCCCTAAGTTAGTTAGATCGCCTATCCACCTGAGATTAGCTAACCAACAGCGAGTATCACCTCTGGTTCGGTTACCGCAGGTGCCAGTTGACATTGATAGAGTTCGCAGCTTTGCAGACTTTGAAGTTATAGAAATCATTAGCGACAGTAAACCATATCCAGCACTATTAAGCATTGATTAGGGGATCGGTAACATGGCTGTTATCGACCTAAAGAGAAGACAAATGACCTTTGAGGATGCGTAGATCCAGGTCATCATGCCGTTGGATCCTTTCTAGGGCCCTAAATATATTGAACCTATCCGAGCAGAGGAGGAGGCACGTAACATGGAGAGTCTCTATCAAATGACCACAAACCATAGCGACTATGTCAATCCGACAGAAGATGGGAACATTAGTTGGCGATGCGACAACTCATGCGCATCGGATTCACACGTTGGTCTAGAAAACTGGCAGAATAGACTTCATGAAGTTTCAGCGCGTAGGTGCGGGTATTTTTCTAAGTCACTGCAATGGATTGGTGCAGAGATCAATGAGATTCCATCATTTCATGGTCTAACAAATATCCAGGACTTCCTTGAGTAGTTTGAACAACAGATTCCTCACGAGCAGAGGATCGCAGCTACGGACCTTGCAGTATGAGCCACACTTGCAAGATGGTGGTACGTGCATAAAGAGAACATTGCATCATGGGATGATATTAAAAGATTGATGGCGATCAGATTTTCTATTGACAGAGAGTATGTCCCGCAGAAGTACACAGGAGAGAGTGACCCCAGGTCACACATTCAGACATGCGAACTGAATTGGTCGGACATTCCTAAGGATGAATGGGTTCACCGATTCATTCACACTTTGGATACAGTTCCACGGAACTGGTACACAGAGACTGAACTGCGCAAGGGAACAACAACATGGCCACTTATGATAGATAGCTTTCTACTCACCTTTGCTTTTGAATCTGAGTATCCAGGTGTTGATCAGGCTCTACAAGTAATAAAGAGCAGGATATTTGAAGACTGTACCATATCAATGCCAGCTCAACCTGAGTGGGTTATCCAGCTAGAAGAGATGCTAGAGTGTTATAATTTTACAGAAGAACTAGAGGAGGCAGATGAAGACCCTCGCAACACCAACATTCTAGAGTTAGAAGGAACTCGTGATGTTGGGGGACCACAGTTAGAGATTCCAACAATCACAGAACCCATCAAGATAAAAAAAATCAATATTGGCACAGACACAGAACCTAAGTTTGCCTCTATTGGAGACTACTGGAACGATGAAACAGTCGGACAGATTGCAGATTTGTTACATGACTATCAGGACCTATCTCCCACCAAGTTCATAGAGATGAAGGGAATAGTTGGAGACCTGGGAGTTATGAGGATACCATTGAAGGAGGATGCTAGACCAGTCAAGCAGTGCCCATACAAATTGAATCCATGCTACAAAGAAAAAGTTAAGGATGAAATTGATAAGATGCTAGCAGCAGGCATCATTGAACCAGTAGAAGAAATCGAATGGGTTAGTCCCATGGTTGTGTAAGAGAAGAAAAAAAAAGGAGACATCAGGATCTGTGTTGATTTGCGCAATCTCAACGATGCATCGCTTCACGATCCATTTCCGACACCGTTCACTGATGAGGTATTAGACAACGTGGGAGGATAGGAGGTCCACTCCTTCACTGATGGCTTTTTAGGCTACCACCAGATCAGGATCCATCCAGAGCATCACCATAAGACCACGTTTGCAACAGAATGGAGCTCGTTCCAGTATACGGTAATACCCTTTGGTCTTAAGAATGCACCAGCTATATTTTCTATAGTAGTAGTTGTTGTATTTAAAGAATACATCCATAAATTCCTAGAAGTATATTTTGATGATTGGACTGTATTTGGACTAATCGACAAGCACATAGGAGATTTAAGAGACGTTAGAGAAATGTAGGCGGTGCCAGATTTCTCTAAACTTGAAAAAATGTATATTTTGTGCACCATTCAGTATTTTGTTGGGTCATATTGTGTGCAGACAAGGCTTGATGGTAGATCCCACTAAGATCGCCATCATTGTAAATCTTCCAGCACCCAACTCAGTCAAGCAACTGAGGACAGTACTTGGTCATACCGGGTACTATAGAAATTTCATCAAGGGCTACGCAAAGATTACAGCACCAATGGATAAATTGCTAAAGAAAGATGTAAAATTCCTATGGAATGAGGAATGTCAGTAGAGTCTAGACACACTTAAAGAGAAGATGGTTACAGCTCCTATCCTAGTATTTCTAGACTGGACTAAGCCATTTCATGTACATGTGGATGCATCAGGCATCGCACTAGGGGTTGTCTTAACGCAACCAGGAGAAGGGGATATTGACCATCCTATCGTATACTATAGTAGAAAGATGTCAACAACATAAAAGAACTACACCACAACAGAAAGAGAAGGCCTAGCTATGGTGTATGCTCTACAGAAGTTCAGGCACTACCTATTGGGTGCCCCATTCAAGATGTTTACTGACCATTCTGCATTGAAGTATCTGGTCAATAAGCCAGTGTTAGGGGGGAGAATCTGCAGATGGTTACTCCTCTTTCAGGAGTATGATTTTGAAATCATTGTGAAACCAGGAAGACTGAATGCCAGACCTGATCATCTGTCGCGGATAGACTCAGGAGAAGAGCCAAATAACCTAGAAGACAATTTGCCCGATGCGCAGTTGTTTTCTATCCAGATCGCAGACGACTACTATGCAGATAGTATTCACCTTCTCACTACAGGAGTAGCACCCGATGAGTTTACTAAGCAGCAAAAGAAGCAGTTGGTCATTA
Organism: Pseudotsuga menziesii; assembly: GCA_001517045.1. Lineage (NCBI taxonomy): Eukaryota > Viridiplantae > Streptophyta > Pinopsida > Pinales > Pinaceae > Pseudotsuga > Pseudotsuga menziesii. Next base: position 239,555 of record LPNX010346402.1, on the reverse strand, counting down.
AAGCAGCAGACTTCACCCTGATCGCAGGACACCTATACAAGCTAGGACCGGATGAAGTTTTGCGCAGATGTGTGATGTCACATGAAAAAGATGCTATTCTCAGAGAGGCACATTCAGGAACGTAGGAGGTACACATCAATGACCTGTTTCAACCCTATCAGGAGCAAATCACCGAGTTAGTCGACACAGTTGAGTAGAAAGTGATGGAGTTCACTACCGCGAGAGAATAAAATGATGCGACGGAAGACTCCAAGATTAGTCAAGCTTCGCTTGACTCAGCACGAGAGCGTGTCGAAGCAATGAAGGATGAAGTCGCAGGAACTCGCGACAAGTTACAACGGACTTCGCAGGAAGCGAAGGAGAAGCTACAGCAGGGGAAGCCCGCTGGTAGTGCCTCAAGGGCGAGCCACAAGTAAGTGTTAGGGGACTGTTGGAGTAGGGTCCCGCAGCTACAAAAGAAGCTGTTATTTTTGGCAGACATACAGTTTTGGTGGAAATAGAAGAAGCAGAGCTACGACACCGTAGTAGGGTTCCAGTTGCAGAGCAGAGCCGAAAACCGTGAATTTTAGGATAGAAAAGTCAAGAAAGGTGATAGTACCTGAGCATCCGAGATGAGAGAGCTCACCCACTGCATTGAAGGCAGTAGTGGAAGATAGGAGGGCTCAGCTACCCTCATAAAGGAAAAGGAGCAACGAGGCTGAGGTATTGAAGACGAAGGACAGAAGTAGGAAGCGGTGCACAGTACCCATGATCAGTGCCGGGAAGCATGGAAGACCACAGAGAGTTGTGGTGTGACAGAAAGTGGCTACCTCAAAGGATAGATATGGCTGACTATCACTAATTAGGGTTTGGGTTACTGTTGGGATAGGCCCATAGTGTTGTAATGGCAAGACCTTCAGGCTGCCTATAAAAGGATGTAATTTTTCATTGTAAAGGGTTGGTTAGATGGTTAGATAGTTGTTGACTGATATAGATAATAAGGATAAGATAGACTGTTGTAAAATCCAAGCTCAGGTTCTGTTATTAGCTGTAGCAATCTTACTGTAACCAGTAGCTGGCTTATAGAGCATGCATGTAACGATCTGCAGGGGCCCACTGAGAGGGAAGAGTATATTGTAAGAGAGACAATATAGAGAAGGAGAAAGATCTAAGAGAGAAGATCGTGAGCTGCATATGAGGTGCAGCAGAACTATGTTTACCTTCCCTTAAGCTATAATAGAGAAACACAGTTCTATGGACGTAACTTCCATCCTGGAGGTGAACCATGTTAAAACCCAGTGTTCTATGATTGACTTGTGTGTTGTGTTTATTTGCTACATCTATCAGTTACGTTATGTACTTTGTTTTTAGTTTAATGTATGAATGAGTTATTCAATTACAGCACTATAGAAGGATAAACATAAGTTGAAATATTTGGCATGTTGTATGCGGGTTCATGGACGCTTTGCTTGAACAGTCACTAGTCATAGTGTTAAAAAGCCTGTTATGTTGAGTTTTGCGGGTCGACATGAACAACACTAAGTGCACTAAGCCACGGAGGTAGGATATCGCAGAGAGGCGATACCGCACCGGCAGAGGAGCTGCGGTGTGTGATACCGTAGGTTAAGGGCTTAGCGTTGGGAGGAAGTTAAGTGTCACTTAGAGCGTGGCGATGCGCTAAGGCTATAATCGTCGCAAGTTAGTGGAAGTTGCGCGACGTGGAAAGGGACCGCATAACAGTAGATGAGAACTCTTGCAGCTAGAGGAGCTGTGAGACGAGGAGATCACGCGATGCGAGCAGAAGGGTCGTGTGACATGCAGAGATAAAGGCCTCGCAGCTAGCGAAGCTACGAGTCACTAGGGGATCGCCATAGAACCTGGCCAAGATGCTTGAGTCCTTGGCCAACCCATTAGATTCACTTCGGGTGAGACTTCAGGCTACTTGCGGTCTAACGCCGAAAGGGCCAGTGAGCTAGGGGTGTTGTTGGTTAATGATAGTAAACCCGAGTTTGCCCATGATAACCAACACTTTCATTATCCCTTTGAAAGCTATATAAGGAGCCCCTTGGTACATTGAAGGAAAGAAGAGAGAATTCAGAGCAAAGAAACTATAGTCCATTGTTGCCGGAATTTATACTTGAGTATGCATCCCTTTGTCCCTTGGAGCACTTTTGTGTTCTTCCCAAGCTTTCCTTTTGCTTGTGAGATTTCTATCGAGAGATGGAGGATTGAAGTGGTGGAGGCCCAAGTGGGGGATTCAGTTTCTCCAGTTCGCAGACATGTCGTCATAGGTTGTATCTATCTTGTAGTCTCTGATTTATTTTAATAGAAATATATTTTCCTGTCCAATGATGTGTATTTGAATGAATATTTTATCCATGGGAATATGTCAAATGATTTTACATTATTGATTATATATGCTAGAATAGATCTAACACCATGATATATAGTATGCTTGTATTGTTTACTTGTTGTTGAGGAAGGATTATATCAATTCAAGCTGAAGATTGGAAAGCTCAACGGGGATCTACTTCAACCATCCGGAATAAGGTATGAGGTATGATCCTTTAGTGTTAGACATTTTATTTCTATTCCATATTGGAAAGGATTGATTTCTGGAGTCAAGTTGTCTATTGTGGTACCCCAAGCCATGGGAATTTCTCTCTATAACAGAATTGGTGACTCTGCTGGGGATTTCCTAGTAGTTGTCCTTTGGGGGTGATTTTCTTAGCATTCAATGTATTTGAATTGCTCTTTCTCTCTTGTTTCTGTGTCGGGTCTGGGGGCATGTATGCCTGGTAGAGTCTGATTGGAGTGAATTTTGTCTCAACCTACCTGTTTGCCTTGTTTTATGCACCTTTTCTTCCTGTACATGGGTTTTTGATTTACAGTCACGTATACATGCGGATTTCTCTGCGATTTCCACGTATACACGTGGGTTTACTGCGAACAGTCACGTATACCCTTGTTTTTGGCCTTTTTGTGGAGGATAATTGTTTGTTGGGTGAATTCTGATAGTTGTTGAGTCTCCTTTGGCACTGCCTAAGTCTGTTTAGACCTCTGTTTCTGACCAGAAACGTTTTTTTTAGCCTAAATATTTTTTTAGGAAAGTTCTTGTCATGGCATTTTCAATTTTTTGTTTGAGATTAGTGCATTAGAGTTCTTTTACCTTAGTTCTTTGCTTGAATGTTGTTTATGTATGCTTGCAGAGTCTGGGGGTGGTAGAATCATTCTTTTTCTTTTTGCATCTCTTTTATTTTCAAAAAATCCAAAAAACATTTGCTTATCATCATGCATTGCATTTTGCATTTTGCATTGTACTTGCACTAGATCTAGATTTGCTTTGGAGTACTAGTTAGGACTTCATATAGGAAATATTTGCATTCATTTGAAGAAGAATTTTGCATTTCACGTAGTAGCATACCCTGTTTTAATGGACACAATGCATTTGCATTGATTGTTATGGTGTGCATTTTACTTCATGTTGCGTCATAACACCACTAGTTGCACAACCATATCCTATTTTTGAGTAACAAAGCCAACTAAAATCAACGCTAAAGTAAAATGAATTACACTCTTTTCTTTACTAGGGTCCACCAATAAGCTTAGGTTTTAGGATCTCAGAATAGTTCATTGTAAGTAAATTCTCCAAGATCATTAAACAACATCTAGGTGTCTGTCCAGGTGAGTGTGTGAAATCCTTGGTATAACCATTGTTCTCAGGATCCTCCTCTCAAACGGGAGTTAAGCACAAGGCAGTGTGAGTGGTTATTGATTGGGATGACCCCTAGTCATAACTGAGTAGCACTGGAGATATTTCCAGAATTGTATTCGTATCTGGGGGCTCTTTATAGAGTTTTGAGCTTTGCTACCCTGCCCATATGGTCAATCCCGCCTGCGACTATCCACCTGAGCATTGACTATATTGAGGTGACCTTAGTGGCCTTACCTAGGATATCAAGCAGGTACTTGTAGAGGTTATTCTGTGGGTGTCCTAGCCAGGTTGGGGTCGGACAGCACAGTCGCTTTACGTGTTGAAGCTGAGGGCCACAATAATTGGTTACGTACCTCCGCTTGTTGTGTATGGGAGTCTCAAGCCTCTCCTAGGTGAGACATACCTGCTTCATTTGGGAGCTCACTTATCCAGCCCTTATTTGCTTGCGTTTGGCTTTATATTTTGTTAGTGATTGCTCTGTGCATGCTAGTTGGCCTAGGGTTTACATAAATAGAGAGTCTTTGCTATTTTTTGAGTCATTGTGGATTCGAGTGCGATTCCGTGCTGTTCTCATCGTTTAGTAGGACTTCCACCTTCTAATTCTCCTCCTCCTTTGGTAGAGAGACCTAGACAGTCTAGGTCAACTATGCCACACACTGATTCACACACCATGGGAGACCATTCAGAGGATATTCCTGAACCACCTCCTCCCATTTGTATTGACGATGGGGAACTTACTCCTATGTACGATCCTTCACCTGACCTAGCTAAGTTCAGCCCTGTGATTTCTCAGATAGGAGCCTTGCACAATAGACCTACTCACTCTAGGGCAGATTCCCCATTGACACGTTACCGGTATGGAATGCCGGAAGATGCCGAGACTCACTTTGAACCTGCCAGCACTAGCTACGGTTGTTATGCTACGTCTTGTTTTCCTACACATGATTTGACATTTCATGTTGAATATGACTTTGAGCCTAACACTATGCCTGGGGGCAACCTCATTCCTTACCTTGCAGAGAGGTTTGGGAGTACTAGTCACATTGCACCTTCCGTCCCAATGGTGGAAGCTACATCATATCTCCCTCCTAGGTCTAGGGTTAGCGATCTGATTAGGATACTAGATTCGAGACGAGTGACAATTGGTAGTAGTACATATCTTATTACTTAGATTCCTTCGTCCTTGGTTCCTAGTTCTGCAAATGTACATCCTCCACCTTATTCACGTGGTCCTTCGAGTCGGCACATGGCTACGAGTCAGGTCCGTACTGCGGTTACTAGACCGATTGTGTCTCAAGTGTACATACCGCCCGTTTCTTCAGGAGGCTATGTTCATGCTTCTAGAGGTCAGATTACTACTTCCATGGCATATATCCCTACTTCCGGTATGTATATCCCCACTTCCGGAGCTTATCTTCCTACCTACGGAGTGTCTCATGGGACATCACATGCGATGACCTATGGACCTTATTACGGGACATAGTATGGACATGTTTTTTCACCTTACAGAGGTGGGTATCAATTACCTTCTTACTCTCCTAATTACAGCTTCGTAGCTCCTACTAGTCAAGGTCCACCATACTATGGTACTTCCACGCCACCCTATACGGGTCAGACAGGAGGAGGACACTATGGCCAAGGCCATGGTGGTGCTCAACCCTGTGTTAACTAGGGAACGGTCCATCAACCTCATCATCCTAGGCTCGCTTTCCTCATGACGCTTAAACTTCCCAACTTATCGAGACTTACTAATGATCCTATGGCTCACGACCCAGCTTGGTCGGCTGTCCCTACCAAGTTTCCTTTGGACATACCTAAGTTCGAAGGCAAACTGGGAGAGGATCCGAGTGAACATGTTACTACATTTCACCTTTGGTGCTCTTCGAATTCGTTACATCAGGACTCAGTCTGTTTGAGACTATTTCAACGCACCCTCACAGGGCCTGCTGCAAAATGGCATATAGAGCTACCTAAGGGAGCTTTCGCTTTGTTCGACGATCTTGTGATGACTTTTCTTAATCACTTAAAGCTACCAGTGCGCTATGATGTTGGTATTGAACTCTTGTCAACATTTCAGCAAGATAAATCCACCCATATTTCTGATCATATTCAAGAGTGGCGTAGACAGAAGAGATTAATTAAAGCCTTTATACCGCCGGAGTTCCTTCTCGAGTGGTTCCTCAAATCATTATTTCCTTACATAGCGAAGGATGTTTCCACATCCAGAGTGCAGAATGAGGAACAAGCGATCTTTAGGGCACAAGAACTAGACTTGATCTATGCTCAGTCCAGTTTGTTGTATGAGATTATTCCCAACGCTCCTCATTCCAATTTCAATCCCAAGGTCAAACCTAGACCACATGTCGATGGCATTGTGGGTTGTGCAAGTGCGAAACCTGCGGATTCGGTTGCAAAACAAGTTAGTCATTTGTCGCTCAACCAATCTGCTTCAGGACAAGCTATGGCTTCGTCTCAACCCACCCAAATGGTGAATGTACTTTCTGTGCAATCGTCAGGCCAGAAGGGTAACTAGCAACTCGGATGGAATAGAAGAAAGGGTAAAAATAATAATCGAAAGGGTGGGAATAAGAATCAGAATGCTACCAATAACGAAAAGAATGGTAAAAATGCTAGGGGGGACAAGCAACAAAACATAAGGTTAAATTCCCTTGCAAGTTATGTAAGGATGATCACCTCACTTACATGTGCCCTCGGATTGATCAAGCTTCGAGATTCTTAGCACAAGGCCCAGCTGTGCTAACGAACCCTTTACCGCATAACCAAAATATGAACTCGAAGTACCATGACCAGTCTAGTGATGATGATCCACCTAAGGGTAGTGGTCATGGGTGCATTAACATGATCTGTTCTGCCAAGGTTGTGACTCGTACGAAATATTATAGTTCGTCACAACCCAGCCCAGGCAAAGAACCTGATCCACCAGGAACCCCTTTGCGCATTTAGAAACCTGCGGATAAACCCGAGGCTACACCTCACATTGCTAAGGGAGCCCTTAAGCATCCGAGGCATAATACAAATGCCTGAGCTGCCCAAAATTATTCAGTTGTCAAGGATTTGGGCCACACTCCTTGTGCAATGTCTAAATTGGAAGTGCTTCAGAGTTGTCCTTCGCAAAGGAAGGCTTTGCTTTCTGCTCTTGGTGTGAACGGTGATGATTCTTCCTCAGTGATCAAATTTGAAACCACAGGACATCAGCCTCGCTTTCCCTACTATGTGTCCCTTCTGGTGCATGTAGAATGTCTTGGTATGACCATCAAATGCACTGTGATTGATGAGGGTGCTATTGCTTCTGTGATGTCTTTGTCTTGTTGGAAGGGTCTCGGTTCTCCTGAGCTATCTAAATCAGCAACTATGTTAACTGCCTTTGATGGGAGATATTTTAGGCTGCACGGCATCCTTCCTTCCCTTAAGGTCCATTTGGGGGGGAAGACCGTTGCGATAGAGGTTGAGGTGGTTGATACACCCCTTGACTACAATATCTTGCTGGGTACGAACTGGATGTATAGTATGCAATCCATTGCTTCTTCCCTGTTCCACATTGTATGCTTTCCACATAACGGGAAGATTGTAATGATTGATCAAATGGTATTCAAGAATCCTTCTATTACCACATCTTCGGGAGCTTCAATCTCGATCGTTGAGCACTCTTAGCCGGAAACTAGGAGTGTGTGTGTAGGCATGTATCCATCCCTTATGGGAAGCTTTAGTTGTCCTACACCACTCCTCATGATAGGATCTTGTTCCGATGAGGCTTCGACTTCTACGAACTCGGTATCTTTTCACACGACCCATCTGGAGGATCCTTGGATTCTTCCTACACCGAGTACCTTGAGTGAGCCTGTCGAGACCAACGTGTTGTTACCTGCAGCCATGATTTCTTATCAAGCTAATCTCAAGAATGTTGCAGAGCCTTGTTCTTCCTCTTCGCAGATGGAGAAGGAAGACCCCTATGTGATATTGGCATGGGCAGTATAGTATTCTCATGCCCATGACTACCTTGATACGATTTTCCCTTCAGATGAAGCGATTATCGAGGCTATGTCGGGATTTGAGCCACCATGTGAGGAACTTCATCATAGATCATACTTCCTTCCACCGCTTGACCATTTGGAGCATGAGGATTATAGGGAGATTCTTAGTCAGAGAGTTGGTAGTCCCGTGGTTCCATTAAGCTCTCCTAGTCCGATGGCTGATGGAAACATGGCGAACATATCTTCCACGATTCCTATAAACATCTCTTGCAATCATGGCACCATTGAGAATGTCTATATTGGGGTGGAATGTTCCCATGCTGAGATTCTCGAATATACCAAGCTATTCAAGGAATTTCATGATATTTTTGCTTGGTCTTACGATGAGATGCCAGGTATTGAACCTCGTATTGTCGAACATGAGATTAAGACTTACCCCAATGCTAAGCATGTTCGACAACGTTTACACACCGTGAATCCTAGGAAAGAACCCACCATTAAGGCAGAGATAGAGAAGCTGTTGAAAGTCGGTTTCATCTATCCCATTCCCTTGACGAAGTGGGTTTCAAACCCCGTTCCGGTGGATAAGAAGCAGGGAGCGATCTGAATATGCACTGATTTCCACGATTTGAATCGTTCCTGTCCTAAGGATAACTTCCCCACACCGTTTATAGATCAGATTTTGGATGAGTGTGTGGGTAGCAAGGTGTTCTCCTTTATGGATGGCTTTTCCAGGTATAATCAGATCCATATTAAACCTCAAGACCAACACAATACTACATTTATTTGTCCTTGGGGAATGTTTGCATATCAAAAAATGCCTTTCGGCCTTAAAAACTCTAGAGCTACATTTTAGCGGGAGATGACCTTGATTTTCCATGATCTCAAGTCTATTATTGAAGTATTTTTGGATGACCTCGCTGCTCATTCTCGTATGAGAATATGTCATCCCTATCACTTGAGATTGGTATTTGAAATATGCCAGCACTATTCAGTTAGATTAAATCCTCATAAGTGCATCTTTTGCATGAAGTTAGGTTGTTTATTAGGATTCATCATTTCAAAGGAGGGTATAAGAGTCGAACCTTTAAAGGTTGAGGCAATACTTCAGTTGTCTCCCCTGAAGAACATTCTTCATATTCAGTGTATGCAAGGCATGGAAAAATTCTTACGAATATTTGTTGTCAACTTTGCCAATTTGACTAGAGGCTTCATGTGTCTCTTAAAGAAGGATACTCCCTTTGAGTGGGATGAGCGAGCCTAGGAGTCCTTCGATGCACTCAAGAAAGCCCTAGCATCAGCGTCGGTGATTAATCCTCCATATTATAGCGGTGATTTTCTATTATATGTGGCCATGTCCTTAGAGATGATTGGTATGGTTTTGGTTCAAGAGGATGAGGAGCTCCAAGAGCATGTCATATATTATCTAAGCTGAAACCTTATTGATGCAAAGATTCATTATTCTCATGTCGAGAAGCTTGCTTTAGCTACTGTGCATGTGGTTCAGCGTTTGAGACATTATATTCTCCTTCGCCAGACCTTGGTTGTGGTCCATGTCAATCCGTTTCAGTTCATCCTAACACAAAGGATGATTGGGGGAAAGTATAATAAATGGATTGTCATTCTGCAAGAATTTGATCTTGAATTTGTTTCGGCAAAGTTGAAGAAGTCCTTAATTTTTGCAGAGCTTATATCAGATTTCCCGAGCGAGGCCAAGGAGTTGGTTTGTGAAGATAGGTTTGTTGACGAACACATCTTCTTAATCTCAACGTCTGACCCATGGTATGGAGATATCATAGTATATCTGCAAACACAGAGGACCCCTACTCACCTCTCGCGATATGAAGGATGAAGATTATGTCACATCTCTAAGAACTACCTTATAGTGGACAATACTTTGTACCGCCGTGGGGTAGATTCCATTTTACGACATTGTTTAACTCATGATGAGGCTGAGGTTGTGTTGAATGATTGCCACAGAGGGGCATGTGGTGGTCATTTATCTGGGATTTCTACATCTCAAAATATTTTGAGAGTGGGTTATTTCTGGCCGTCGATCTTTAAAGACTGTGTTGATGCGGTCAAGAGGTTCCACCCTTTCCAGGTGTTTGCATATAATATGCGCTTGAAACCTACCCCGTTACATCCCATTATCACCGTCGGTCCCTTCACTAAGTGGGGGCTCGATTTTATGGATTGCAACCTAGCTTCGGCTGGGGGGCACCATCACATTATAGTGGTTGTTGATTATTTCATGAAATGGGCTGAGGCAATGCCTACAGTAAAATCCGATGGTAAGACAGCCGCTCACTTTGTATTCAAATAGATCATTACTCGGTTCAGGATTCCGAAAGAGCTTGTCACTGACCATGGCTCACACTCTCAGAACCGTATGATGGAAGAGTTGGCATCCAAGTTAGGGTATAAGCAAGAGCACTCCTCTTCTTACTATCCTCAAGCAAATGGACAGGTAGAGGCAGTGAATAAATCACTCAAATCCATTCTCCAACGAACCATCGCACAAAGCAAGATGAATTGGCATATTGTGTTATACCCTGATTTGTGGGCATATCGAACCGCAGTTAAGACTGCCACTGGTTTTTCTCCATATCAGCTTGTACATGGAGTGGAGTCGATATTGTTGGTTGAATGCGAGATTCCTTCGTTGAAGCTAGCTGTGGAACTCTTACCAAACACTTCACCTTTGGAGGATCATTTGGTCCACCTTGAGCAACTTGATGAGCAGCGTTGAGATGCCTTGGTGGCTCTAGAGGTTAGTAAACGTCGCGTTAAAGTCCAGTACGATAAGTCTGTCCATACAAGAGTGTTTAGTGAAGGAGACTTGGTCCTTTTGTGGGATCAATCGAAATAACCCTTGCGGGCAAGGAAATTTAATCCTATGTGGCGTGGTCCTTACGTGGTCAAATGTGTATTAGAGAAAGGTGCCTATGAGTTAGTCGATTACGAAGGCACAACTTTGGTAGAGCCTAGAAATGGGCTCTATCTCAAAAAATAATATGCATGATGTTTAGCCAAAGCTGCTTGTTGTATATTATTGTACAACTTTACATAGTTAGGTCTTTTCTATTGTGATCGGGTTTGTGATTAGTTTTCGTTTCTTTTGGCAGATGTCAATGGAATCTTCTACCTACATAGGATTTGCGGATGGTGCAAGCCGTCACACTCAACACTCAGCCTCTGCTGCTTGGGTGATTTATACTCCTATGGGTCAGGTGCTGTCTTCAGGAGGTGTATGTCTGTGGCCATCTTCCAACAATGTTGATGAATATAGCATCGTTATTGAGCTTCTACGGGATGCCATTTCACATGGCATTCTATCTCTTGGGGTACTTCTTGATTCGGAGTTAGTAGTGTCACAGCTCAATGGTTTGTACCATGTTAGAGATCCGACGTTATTGAGAAGGTTCTTACGTGTGAGATTGTTAGAACGACAATTTGACAGTATAACATATATACACATTCCAATAAATAATAATCAAGTTGCTCACTCATATGATAAATACATGTTAGATTGGCATTTGTTTCATTCATAATAAATTAATCACAAACATTTTGACACATGTAAATAAATAAATCGATCACCATAAAAAAAAATTATATATACATCAAAAATGTGGTAATACATAGTGTCATATACAAAAGTGGGGATTTTAAAGCCACCATCATATAATAGACGGTCGTACAAAACATATACACTCCCAGGTGTCTAATCCTGTGGAGGAGGAGGGTTGTGATCATGGTACATCACCACGACTCTAGCTAGCCGTCGAAACAAACACACCCATGCGCGTGGTACTCCCACCACTTGTCGCTGCATGGCCTCAGGAAAGTCCTCAACTTGCACCATGGGAACTATATGAGTCAGTCTCACAAAGTTGGTATGAATGCTCTGGAGGGTTCGCTCTGCATCCACACCCGTGATGTCATCTCCTCTTCCCCTCCATCTATGACGTGGGAAGCCCTCTGGTCACCGTGGTCCCACATATGCACATGAATGGTAGATGTCACTATGTATTGTCGCATAAAAACATGTCTTTTTTATTCCACATAATCAAGAAAATACAAAAAAAAAATTAAATAAATCAAAATTAAAAAAAAAAGAGTGAGATTCAAGATTCGGTACCTATCTCACCATATGCCGATCCTAGTGGCAATGGCATGTCCGGATCCCCCAGAATTATATCCCCCCATAGGGGTAGTCATCTATGGCAACTATCTGTCGTCGCCACCATGGAAAGAAGTCAACTGGATATGGGTTGGCCACCCTACCACCCCCCAGTCTACGCATCGCATCTTCCCAACATCGTTGGGCTAGATCTCGAACCCTGTGGAGAGGAATGTCCACTCTAGGGCTCAATCCTGGAACACGCTCGAAGAAAAACGTGCTCAAAATGCTGCTGAACCCGAAGTTTCGTATCCTACCTACCTTACACTCACTGAGCTGGTGTTTCATGTTGCTCAGTAGTGTAGTACTCCAGTCATATATGGTCGGTCTCATACACTCCACCACATAAAACATCAGTGGCCACGAGGCCTGATGGAGTGATGCTAAGCCTGCTATCCTGCCCAGCGTCAGTAATATGGCCTTTAGGCCCAGCACCTGTATAGCATTGGTGGGGACTTGGCTCCCCACCTTCTCTATATTTGGGTAGCAGTACATAGCTATGTACTCGTCGATAGTAAGGCCACCTCCTGTCCCACCTCGAGAACGAAGGTTCACCACCTCCCCTCATCTAGATAGACCTGTGATAAAGTATATGTCTTCCACCTCTATGGTGAGAGACATCCCATCAATCCGGAAGGACTCCGAGTCTAGATCCAAATAGTCTACCAACATCTGTAGCAGTCTTGGTTTGGCCCTCAAACCACCAAGACACCAAAACTTGTAGAGTCCACATGCTCGAAGAGCTTGTTGAGCCATTACATCAGCCCTTACTGCTTCCTCTACTTCACCATGCTCACACTCTCTCCACTCTAGCACTATCTTGCAAGAAAAATTGCCAAATTTCCCATTCGATTCTTGTAAAATCTTATGCACGGCCTCATACGTGACTGTTTTGCAAATAGTCACGTATGTACGCAGGTTTTAGCCCCTTTTCTGCGTATAGCCAGCCCTATACATGGAAAAAGCTTCGATATCCGCATGGGCCGTAGCGCTCATGTAGAGATGGCCTTAAAAACCTCATTTAATCATGAAAATCAACAAAAATTATATCAAAATGCAAGCTGAGAGGATGAGTAAATACCTGGAAGAAACGGTTGTGAATTCCGTCGGCTGGATCTCCTAGAATTTGCAGTTGAAAATTAGAGCTCCAATGGGTAAAAGTTTCAAATGAATTATATTTTTTACTATTTATAGAAAAAATTTCAAATATTTGAAATTTTTTACCCCCTTTCTATAGTTTCAACATTTTCTAACCATTTTGGACCGTTTTGACCTAATGTGTGATGTAGAAGACCCTTTTCAGTGTCGTTTCAGCCATTGGATTGACCCGTTCGTGCCGATCTCAGGTATCATGACTAAAATGGCATACAGGTTAGGTTCACCACCATTTACATTTTGCATGACCTTATGACCATATCACCATGTACTTAGGTACAAACCTGCTCTATTATGTCACGGAACCTTCTTGCTGCTTTAGAAGTGGCATGATACAAGTGGTAGAGCTTCACCTTACATGGGTACCCTAATTAGTGCCTTATTTGCATTTGGTTCCCATGATGACATTTTCTCCTTTAGGGTGTGGGAGTCCATTGTATAGTACTTCCATAACATTTTGCAAGAGCCTCATACTCCTCTTGATCTTATGCTAGCCTATTTCCCTCAAGACTCCCCTATGTCAAGTTGTGAATGCATTATCATGAGCTTTGCCTGCCTTATTTGAGCTTTATGCCGGCTCTCCTATCATTGCATTTCAGCCATATAGCCCGAGCTTGTCTCATGTCTAGCCATGAAGATCCATATTTATATCCTTTGCAACTTGATTTTCCTTTTACCGGGAGGGGATTTTCCCCCGAGTGTCGATATCCTACACATGTATCCTTGCATTGAGCATAGGTATGTTCCACTGCTTGGAACTAGTTTGTTTTCCCTTATGACACACGTCTCCCATTTTGTAACTATAAAGCTAGTTTATTCTTTTTTCAAGCTTTTCAAATAACTGAAAAAGTCCAAAAAAAATCAAAAAAACCAAAAAGCCAGACAAGGAAAGATGTTATCTTTGGCAACTGTTGAGTCGTGTCGCCTTCGAACAGAGCACTATATATCACATCCATTGGTTGGGTTATAGTTTGACTTTAGGAGATGTACTCGTTTATATAATTTTATCTCCACCAATTAGTTAAGCTTCCAGTCCCTATGGAGCCTCTGTTGATGCCTCCTGTGTTAGAGAGATGTCCCAGTTTGTATATCGAGTCTACGCTGCCTTCATTCAGTCACCATACGCTGTTATGATCTTGTTCAAAGGAAGTTGAAACTTATGTCAGCCATTCCTCAGTTATCTTGACTTTGCATGTTGGTCATTCTCGGTACAGTTACTGGTTCATGCACCTTATGATCGAGTCCTTCCACATTATACAGCTTTGCTAAGAACCTCGTGTTGGATGATGAGGGATGCCTTAATGCCCTCCTTCCAGCAGATTTCATCCCATCGACTTCAGATCATTTATTCTGGGATTGGAGTCTAGAGTCCTTTTGAGTGCATTGAGACTTGCATTCATCAGTGGCAGGTTCTCTCGCCATCGACAGTCTTTTGGGAATACATCAATGTCCCCTGATCAATGGATCCTCTCAAGTGTTCGACATCAACACATTTATTCACACTCGTTAGTTTGCACTCTAGTAACTTGATTCCCATTTTCATTATTGGTGGGTGATCTCATGTATGTTAATGGTATACATCAATGACCAGTAATCAAACGATGGACTACTATGTTCGACCTCGACACCTCTATTCGCATAGTAGGACATGTACTCGTAGTAGTTTGTGTAGAAGACTTTCCAGATTGGTGGCATCTCTTATATGCTACCTCCTTGATCTTGCCAGTGTTCATGAAATTTCAGCTCTCGTGACTTGATTCTAGTGTATGTCATATATTTCCAGCCACTATGGAGATCTTGATCTATTGTATATCTTCAGCCATGTTGGAGATCATGGTCCTATTATATATCTTCATCATGGAGATTCTGATCTATGTATATTGTATGTGGCGATGACCACATATGTGATATCATGTATTATGCCTATTCATGGCCATTGTACTCTTATGTATCTGGGACTGCTATATGTACTTGCAGTTATATGCAGAGTTGTATTATTGTACTATGTTGATTGGGTGGCTGGTCTTCCATTTGCGACCCTTCATAACTCCACTTCTGGGATGGACTTATAATGTATTTCGGCCATTGTATGACCCCTCTGACCTCACACATTAGGTGGCATCTGTTATAGCGGATTTCACTACTCTAGGTGAATCACACTTTGTATGGCCTTCCCCTGTCCCACTGCAGACTCATTAGACCCCATGGACCATTTTTTGTCCTTTGATGTTTCCTTGATCATCCCTAAAACCATATGAAAAATGATATACGCGGCTTTTAAACCTGTAACCGCGTACATACGCGGGTTTGACCCCTATAACCACGTACATCGGGATGTGTGCATAATCCAAATCCTTTTGGATTTTCCTTGACATGGATCTGACTCATTTGACTCCTGGCCTTCCATATGCCTTGAGATCACTCGGATTCAACCTTTCGTTATCCCTTTGAAAGCTATATAAGGAACCCCTTGGTACATTGAAGGCAAGAAGAGAGAATTGAGAGCAAAGAAACTATAGTCCATTGTTGCCAAAATTTATACTTTAGTCTGCATCCCTTTGTCCCTTGGAGCACTTTTGTGTTCTTCCCAAGCTTGCCTTTTGCTTTTGAGCTTGCTATCGAGAGATGGAGGATTGAAGTGGTGGAGGCCCAAGTGGGGGATTCAGTTTCTCCGGTTCGCAGACGTGACGTCAAAGGTTGTATCTATCTTGTAATCTCTTATTTATATTAATAGAAATATCTTTTCCTGTCCAATGATGTGTATTTGAATGAATATTTTATCCATGGGAATCTGTCAAATGCTTTTACATTATTGATTATATATGCTAGAATAGATATAACACCATGATATATAGCATGCCTGTATTGTTTACTTGTTGTTGATGAAGGATTATATCAATTCAAGCTGAAGATTGGAAAGCTCAACGGGGATCTACTTCAACCATCCAAAATAAGGTATGAGGTCTAATCCTTTAGTGTTAGACATTTTATTTCTATTGCATATTGGAAAGGATTGATTTCTAGAGTCAAGCTGTCTGTTGTGGTACCCCAATCCATAGGAATTTCTCTCTGTAACATGTAGAGAAGGAGGGCTTCTCATGGCGGTAAGTGTCCTCCCTACTTGAACAACCTAGCACTTGGGAGGTGACCTGAGGATCTACAGATGGGCTTAGTCCCATTGTGTTGAGAGCCCAGCACCTTCTCTTGGTTGAAGAAGAATACCACTGAGAGGTAGACACTTAGGCTAAC
The DNA here is from genome assembly GCA_001517045.1 of Pseudotsuga menziesii. Lineage (NCBI taxonomy): Eukaryota > Viridiplantae > Streptophyta > Pinopsida > Pinales > Pinaceae > Pseudotsuga > Pseudotsuga menziesii. Next base: position 223,279 of record LPNX010346402.1, on the reverse strand, counting down.
AATTCAGGGTTAATCACCATATTTGGTTACATGTTTTTGTTTACATTTGCAGTCAAAACCATGATGTGAACTCTACCATGAATTCATAAACCATATTGCAAACCAAATACCAAAACAATCAAGCAAACCAACACACCATACCACATAATTAACCCAACTGAGTTCATGACGCTGAGTGAGCCTTAAAAGTTACCAAATTTACACTAATTTCAATCAACTCTGTAGTCTTTGAGGACATAAGTCCCTGACTACTACAACTATGGGAAGTACTTGGGATTTTCCCAAAAACTCATTGTGAGGAGTACCACAGGAACCCCAAAGTAGCTGGCTGCTGAGAAAAATTGCCAAGTGAAATGAGCAACAACCCCTTCCGATTGAGTAGAGTTACCTGTGAGGAACAAGCCAAGCACTATCTTCTGGTAGTCTTGGTGGCCGAGAGACCACCTTCAGCTAGTAGGAATCCATTGAAACCAGGGTCCAAATTTCACACCCACCAGTTTCATACACACAAACAAACAAAATTGATCCTTCGTGATCTTCCTCATGCCTAAGAGGTGAGCCACCACCACTTGGAACACTCAATTGGCACCATCGAAGCCATTCTCAACATTCTCCCACACCATCAGAGGGCCACACAACCTATGATTCTGATTTAGACCCATATTAGTCTAAACTAGACCTCTACACCGCACCATCTAGCCCCATGGCTACTGCAAACTCAGATCCATTTTCTGGTCCAAACTTAATAAGTGGACCCATGTCCACATCACAACCAGTCACCCACAACGTGGTAACCGGTCCAAGCACAGTCATGTATACTGTCATTAGCCAATTTCCACCACCCATAGTGACCAGCCAAGATGGTCTAGTGGCCACACATGGGGGCAGTGGCCCCTCCACGCACATTGTCCCACCTGCCACACAGGGGGGCAGTGCACCAACCACCCACATTGCCCCTACCACCATGCAAGGGGGCAATTCCCCCACCACGCATACCATCCCTCCGACAACACTTGGGGGAATTGGCCCATTCACCATGGTACCACCACAAGCACTCCTAGCCATGCAGATGCATTATGCACCTACAAACCCCACTCCCATTGCAGCCCTGTCCCACATCAACTTAGGGTCAAATCCACCATTCATGGCTTGTTTGAACTTTCTTAACCTGGCTCAATTGACAAATGATCCCATCTTTCACCAAGATTTTTGGCCACCCATGCCAACTGAGCTTCCTTCAGACATCCCAAAGTTTGAAGGAAAATCAAGGGAATGTCCCCAAAATCATATATTGACCTTCCATCTATGGTGCTCATCCAATAGCATCATAGAAGACTCCATCAAGCTGAGTTTGTTCCAACACACCCTCATAAGTGCCATAGCCAAATGATACATTGAGCTGCCACAAGCCAAGTACCCAGACTTCAACTCCCTAGCCTTCATGTCCCTACAGTATTTCCAACTCCCTGTCGAGGACGAAGGCATGGAGATCCTGCTATCCTGTCACCAAAACACTGCCACCCACATCACTGACCATATCCATGAGTGGCGGTGGCGTCGCATCTTATGTAAGATCTAACTTGATGACAAGATCTTCTTGGACTGGTTCCTCAAGACTTTGCTCCTGCCCATCGCAAAGGACGTTGCATCTAAATGTCCCCAGTCTGAAGAAGAGGCCATACTGAAGGCCCAACAATTTGACCTCAACTATGCCCAATCTGGATATTTGTACACTGTCATTCCAGACACTCCCCATCCAAGTACCTCTTACCGCGATGCACCGGGGGCATCCCATGCAGTAGATGGCATCATAGGGTCAGTCTCCCAACAACCATAGCCTCGACCAACACCACCTTCCGCGGAACCACAACCAAGCAACACAGCTAATGTTGCTTACCAAAACCAAGCTCTGGACTATGCTAGAATGATGTCACAGTCCGGGGAAACAACCTTTTATGCACAACATGCCACCATAGTAGGCCTAGGCCATGGCTTGGCCAACACAACAATATGTGGGGAAAATTCCCACATTTGTGGCACCACCACCCCCACAAATATACTATGCACCACCAGTGTAACAAGTCCAAGCCCTCGCCCTCTCTCCACCCGCTCTGTTGGGACAAGTGTTCACACAACAAAACCGTCCCAACTAGCCTGCCCCCAATAATCAACAAGGGAAAGCTAGGAATAACTGACCCCGCAACCAAGGAAATAACCAACCGCAGGGAGGCAGTCAGCAACTGAACCCTCCCAATAATGTCGCGGCCAACCGGCCATCCCAAAACCCCCCACGACAGAATGCACCAAGACACAGTGCTCCGTTATGCACAAAACAACCTTGTACACTTTGTGATGTCTATGGCCATTAGACATTTGAGTGTCCCCTCATGGCTCATGCTAAGCAGGCCATTCAAAATGAGGCCCAACAGGTCGCTAATGCCCCCACCCAAGCCCAACCCAACCAGGCACCACAAGGACCTCCTCCCATGGTGCTTCAAAACCCACTACCAGTCAAAGGATTGGTGGCAACCATTCCCCCTCCCCAGGCCAATCCCAATGCTTTGGGGGCACCACCCATAGCCGAAACAGGGGTTCACCACCTAATGACCATGACCACTAAAGAGCTAAACTTACAAACTAGATGAAATTAGTACGGTACCGCCACTGAACCTATTGACTCATCAGCAACATCCATGTCTAAGACAACCAACCTACCTCTCCAGTTACCCCTGTTCCTGCATGCCCCCATACGCAAAATTGCCAATAACACCACAGCTAGAGCTGCAATCAGCTATAGCATTGTGGATGATTTGGCCCAAACGCCAACTTCCATGTCCATTCTTGAGGTACTTAAAACGTGCCCAACGCAGAGGAAATCCTTACTAGTTGTCTAGGGGCAGTAGACCCCTCTGATTCCAAGCTAATCACATTTGACATAGAGAACGAAGAACCGTGCATGCCCTCCACTATCTCCTTCCAAATCCTAGTATCCATCTAGAACTTGGTTGTGCACTGATGCATAGTGCATGAGGGGGAATCCACATGCGTCATGTCTACCTTGGTTTGGCAGAAGCTTGGATCACCAATTCTGCAACTGTCCTCCATGACTCTGCAAGATTATGATGGACATCCCACTAAAGCCCAAGGAATCCTCCCCCATGTCCCTATCACGTTATCCAGGAAGACAGTCTTGATCGACATCAAGGTCGTCAACACCCAATTGGATTACAACCTCCTCCTTGGGAGGAGTTACATGTATGCCATGCGAGCCATTGCGTCAAATTTCTTCCACCTCATGATGTTCCCCCACGAAGGGAATATTGTGACGGTTGACTAGCTCACCTACCATGATTCATAAGGGTTAACAGTTCCTGCCAACGTTATCCCTACCATCACCACCACTGAGCGGCAAGGGGCGACCACACACACTAACGTCATCCCTGCAACCAACACTGTGGTTGAAAACACACCAGTCTCCCCACCATTGAATGTGGGCCCTGGGTTGTTTACCGATCCCACCATGACGGCTCCTTTCCTATTGGTGTCACCACCACCGACACAAAAGAAAATTGCAGACTTATGCATGGTCTCATCAAGAACCGCTGCACCCAAATAGCAACCACAGCCGCAACCCCAACCAGAACCACAACATCATCTGCAGCCACAATGCCAACAGTAGCCACAACATCACCTGTAGCAGTAGCATTATGCGTAGCCGCAACCACAACCTCACCCACACATGCAACCAGCTGGGAGTTATGTGGGCTCATCTCCAGTCCATACAATTCCCTTCCTCTTTCCCCCACCTGGTGTCATGAGAAAGCCAGTCACGGCCACCTTAAGCCTACCCAACTTTACATTGGGGATCTTGGTGTGGTATCTTGATCCACCAGCTCAACCAACAATGCCCCAGGTTGTGTTAACTTCGGTGCAACCTATTGCAATTGAGTCTCACCCCCCACCTAGTCCACATAATCCAACCACCGCACCCACACCTACACCACCCCAACCCAAAAGGGCCAGGGAAAAGAACACCAAATCCACCACAAAACCACGACAAGTCCCACCTTGTGTCGTATGTGAACAACAGGGCCATCCAACTTAGAACTGCACTGAAATCCCAGTGATCCGTGCGCATCTGGATTCCATGGATATGAATGAAAACATCCCCATGGTTGAACTCCCAACCATTCCACTAGTCAAGAACAAAGCATTGAGGACAAACCATGCTTGCACCCTTTGCGGCCTATATGGACATTACTCCTGCCATTTCCAAGACCTGCCCAAATTTTGAATGGCTCTTGCTAACCTTCATCACCATTCCCTTGAGTCTGAGATCACCTTGATCGAAGAATTTCACCCCCCACCACCTTCTTCAGACACCATGTCCATCTACATGATATCCAATTCAATTGACCCTCTTGTCTCCACCATCACCGATGGTCCATCAGACCTATCTCTTCCATTGTTTCCCCAACCACTGCCACAATCTCAATTGCAACCTCAACCTCATTTACCAGGGAAATAGTGGGGTCCATTCCCGCTCAGCATGATCCTTTTCCTTTTCCTTTTCCTTTTTCTTTTCCCACCATCCAACATCATGAGTAAGTCTGTCTTGGAAACCCGCAATCTACAGGATTTCACACTAGGATATTCTGTGTGGTACCTTGAACCACCTACCCTACCTCTAAGGCCCCAAGATGTGTTGACTCATGTCCATCCAATTGAGATGATGTTGCACCTACCTCCGGGTCCATCAAAGACTCCTCCCATCTCCAGGCCTGTCCCTCTTCCTCTAACAGAGACTGGGGGCAAGGCCACAAAAACCACAACCAACACCATTTACACGATCTCTAGCACCAGTTTCCCTTTCATCTCGTTGGTTTTGGAAGATCCACCTGATCTATCACAGTAATACCTACGCAATGACGGAGAGATCTGTAAGACTGCCATTGGTTTTACCCCATTCCCTTTAAACCATAGTGTGGAATCGATTCTTCCCATAAAAGACTAGATTTCGTCATCCTGCCTTGCCAATGACCTTCATCTCGACAAGGGGGCATACCTCTTCGCTGACTTAGATGGTCGACTCTTGAAGAAGCTGCGCAATGGGATCCACCTCAAGGGATCTATGCCTAATACCACCACTATGAGTCCCTTATAGCGTAGTTTTTTCCCTTTCTTATTTTCCAACGTTTTTCAGCACAAATCAGGCGTAGGACCATTAGCTGCTAATCCAAATTCACCTGGAACTAGTTCGAGACACCTCTCACACCTCCGGGATCAAATTTTCATTTCTTTATGAGACCATCATCTCATGTTTAATAAATTAATTTTGGGACCATTTCCCACAAGTCACCTCGATTCACGAGCCATGACATGACGATGCGAGTGTCTACAGACCAATACTTGTATCACACTTCCCAACCGCTACTCATGCAAGCTGTCAGGCCGCCGCCCATTAAGGATTGTACTATAGTTTTACTTTTTGTATTTATAATTGTCCTTTTCACCACACCTTACGCAGACATCTAGACCATCGTCCCCCAAAACCTTTTGTTTTTCTTCCATATATTTGACATAGAAGTGTCCTCAGGCCACTGCCCAGTTAGGAATGTAATTTTGGCTTTTATTTTGTTTTTTTTAACACATAGATTGTCGTTTCCTTTTACCGCACCTTACGTAGAACTCTAGACCACTGTCCACAAAATGATTTCTTTTCTTGCACGTATTTGGCATATAAATGCCTCTGGACTTGTACTTGCATCACATGTGGTCAAGTCCATCCACATTAACACACACACATGCTCTCCTGACCTTTGTCCAAGAGCCACCTCGGTTTGCATGCCTATACCGCACCGTCTCACAAGCCTCTGCTGCGATCTATCCCATGCATGTATCGGTATGTTTGAGAGCCTTCTGCTCCATCCTTACTGTGCGAATGACTTTGGGACCTCTGTCCACTGTCCCAACATGGGGCACCGCTTACACCACCGCAGTCGGTTGACTGCATTGCAGTTTTGTTTAAGCTTTTTTTCTGACTCCTTAAAACAATGAAAAGATCGCCAAGCACAGCTGCTTCCTTTCCCGCTCGCTAAAGTATTGGAAAGGGTGTCTACATCGTCTCGTTCATCTCCTTTTGCGGACCATGTAGACCATTTCATGAAAAGGACCTCCTTGGCACACTCAAGCCAAGAGCATCCCCCTCTGCATACTTTTGTGCTTTCTCGGGTAGAGGAGCTGCACTTTACAAAAAATCTCACCACCAGTTGTCGTTAAGCTCTTTTCCATCCATTTCAACAAGAAAAGATCGCCGAGCAAACTTGGTTTCATTCACGCTCATAAAAGTATTTGAACGACCGTCCAGTTAGTATAGGTTTAACCTTTTCCAGCCTGATTGGACTACCAATGGTAAAGAAGTCTCTCATCCCCTCCAGGATGAATGAGCTCTCCTATGTATACTTTTATCCTTTTTCAAGCACAGGAGACTACCAACGAAAAAGTGCCCCCACTGAAGTCTTCTTCATGCTTTTAGACTCTCTAAAATTGAAAGCACCATCGATCATTTACCTTCTTGGGCTCGCCAAAAATCCACAAGATCATACCACAACGATGTCCCTAGACACCACGCCATAAAAAATAGTTTGGCAGAATCCCCACATTGGGTCTCCTTTGTTTAGAGTACTCTGCAATGTGTCTTCCTTGGATCCCATCAGTATCAAAAATGTCCACCTCCTCCAAGTATTTCCCATCTGCAACGACATTCTCGGTATTACAACTATGATTCTATTTTGATGAGTTAAGTTTCATCTGCTGCCTGGTTCACCCTATCGTCATACTCTGAACAAAGGAATTTTGAGTCTCTCACTGCCCCCCTACCCCTGTTCAATTTTTTCCCTTCCATCCCCCCCAATTTAGTGAGTCAGTCCGCATATTGCTTCACATCTTTCGGTTATCCCTTGCGCTCCTGGTCAAGGAAACATCATTTCCTTGACTAGGGGCAGGTCTCCCTCTATCGATGCCAACACACATATTCTAGAGGATAGACCCAGAGGTGTACCTTGGTTTCATTAACATCATTGATGAGTTCCTTGAAGCACTTGGGAGGATTCCTTACTGCCTCTCGGGATGGTTGTTTCTCATGTGCTCGACTTCAACTCCATCATCGCACCATTGAGATTCGTACAGGGTTTGTTCCACACAGTACTTGGTCAAAGACCTCGGATGTCACCCAAATCTAGCACATTGTTGAGTCCACTCAAGGGACCTAAACAGGTTACATCCCTTGTGATTTTTGGGTTGCATTGGAGACAGTGCTCATAAGCCCCAGCAGTGCTTCGATATGCCTTTATGATTGATGTAGCATACTTGTACCATAGTGACTCTGAATCTCAATCTGCAAGTCGATACAGCTATGTACTATTCCAAATCTAGCAAACCTTCAGTCATGAAGATATAGCATTCCATGAGAATGCCATGGGTCCAATGTACCAAATCAGTATTGTATTTAGCCTCACGTGAGAGGCAACCAGCATTGTAACATCACTTGTATATGATCGACTCTTGTATTTTAGAGCATAGATCAAATGATTCTTTTGACATTGTCACAACCATGGGAATGCCCACCTCATCCATATACATGTTACACATTTATTGTATCTCACCCATTGATGGGAACCAAATTAATACAAAACCAAAAATCACCATGCCCCAGCCCCGGAAGCACCACCTCTCAACATCAAATCCTATGATGTTCATTGGCCATACGTTGAGCTCCTGCCCTCACACATCAAGGGGAAATCTGTTAACCCAAAAATACCCCACACAGCTCTCAATGGCCTACACCACCCAAGGACACCATCTCACAACACTCATTTCACTCCATAAGACCTTCCATGACCTTCCATTTGACCCCCACACCTCCAAAAGAGCCCAAGGATGAAGAAAAGGGCTAAAAACCCCAAAAAAGAGCCCAAAATAGACCCCCAAGAGCTAAAGCCCTCAAAAAGGGGATAAAACCATGAAAGGGGCTAAAGTTAGGACGAAAGGGGCTAAAGGCCCAAAAAAGGGGGTAAAGCCTTGACCAAGGGCTTAAAACCCTAAAATCTCTTGGAAAAACTATATAAGGAGGGTGGGGGGTCACTCTTAAAACACTCCTCATTTGCATATTGTTATGTTACCCATGGATGCTTTGAGACCTCTTGCTCTCAAACCACCCACTCTCTCCCTCTTTCATCTCCATTTCCCCAAGCCATTGCTCCCCAACCAAGAGAGAGGTGCTCCCATGAGCTAGGCCATGGTGGCCCATTTCCACCCAAGTGAGGTATAACTTCTTTTATGCATGTTTATTTGCTTACTTTGTTTTTGAACCAATATTTTCATTTGCAGGTTTTCCATTAAATTTGTTTGCAAGTTGTTTCATAGTAGTATAGGTTCATTTTGCAGGTTTTGGAGGTGAAACCCTAACCCACTGTGTGCAGAGGGGTTCAGAAGGGCTGCATCTCCAGATTTCTTTCCGATTTGCTCTTAGATGTAGTCTACAGTAGCTACCATTTATTTGTTCTAGTGTATCTTAGCTTAGTTTCATTTCGCAACTCTGTTTCAATCATTTTTACTTACGTTTTTTACTGTTTTCTAAGGGTAGGAACCTACCCTTGGGCCCTATAGGCACAAGGGAGCCATTATTACCCATGTAGTGAGGAGAAATTCTCACTACAAAAACCATCAAAAGTTTATGGTTCATTATTTTCCTCTTTATTCATGTCATAGACTATATTTTCCATGAATGTCCATAACTCCTCATCAATATCTTTGTCGAAGATAAGGGAGTCTTCGTCACTTGAGTCATGCTCCAAGTTATACTTTTCCTCATTTGCATACTCATCTTCTTCAGAAAAAAGGTCATAAGGCAGTAAACCTTCTAGACTGTCAGAATTATATGGAGAACAAGGTCATACCGATCTTATCATAAGTTTTTTTATAGGCTTCTATTATGATATCATGAAAAGGATCTTCAATACTATCTTCAATCATGGAAACTTTTTTAACATACTCAATGGGATCACTTAGGATGTGTTGCTTAGTGGTTTCCTCTAGAGGGATTTTTGGAAAAATATCAGCATTGCAAAACGCTTGAGAATACCTCAAATCTTCAATGTTTTCAGCTATGGTGACATCAGGAGAGTCTTCAACAATGTGTTCAATCATGGGCTCCTCCTGAAGCTCTTCAATAGGATCATCCTGAGTGTCCTCATCTACAATGGAAGTCATGGGATCCTTTATCTCATTTAGGTAGGTGAGGGTCCTTTCTACAACCATCATCATATCTCCCTCACCATCATGCCACCTCTAAAAAAACATAGCACACAAATCTCCATGGGAGGTAATGCATTTATCAGGAAGACCACAAAGCCATGTCCAAGCCTTATTTTTCAAATAATGAGGAAAGATTCGCATCACATTATCCCTATGAAGTATGTTGAGTTTTGTCACAAATGCAAAAGCAAATATGATGTGACAAACAGCTGAATCACCATTTCCATAAAAAGTTGGAGCCCGGGAATATATTTAATCCTGGAGATAAGGTTTATAGTTAGGAAATATCGGGATGCCCGAGAAATTGATGGCAGCATATGCACTAGAAATTAGAGCACCATAATCTTCATCATCCATAACGGCTTATCAGTAGCATATATCAACCATGTATTTTATACTCAACTGGAGCTTTTGAATAATGAGCATTTAAAGTTTTACTATGTCATATGAGCTCATCTACACACAACAAGTCTCAACAAAATTATGAGAAAGCATGGTTTTATCCCTTAAATGGAGTCGCCATGTGAAAAAGAAAAATAAGCATTTATAAATCTTTTCACAAAAATTATTTTTTTATTTTTTTTGTAAAAATAAAAACTAAAAAAATTCAGTGGATTCGCATGATGAAAATTAAAGATCTACTCTAAGCATTCATTAAACAAAGAAAAAACAAAAAGGAAGAAAACAAAAGTCGTACTCCGAAAATAAAACGATTTA
>LPNX010346402.1:197477-213072 GCA_001517045.1 Pseudotsuga menziesii | reverse complement strand
AATTGAAAGAAATGATCAAATAAATCACCAGTTCCTTAAATTGAGTCAATAGAGAAAATAATGTGCTTGCATGCGCTTGAATGAATGTTTTGCAAATGTCTCTTGGTAGATTTTAAATTAATGTGGAATGTGAATTAATTAAATTAGGTGAAAAGGGGACTCTAGATATACCTGAGGGGTACTTGGAGTATGTCCAAAAGTGAACTTTCATGGCTACCCGCAAGGTGTTTTGTGGGTTGGAACATAGTCTCGAAGACTATTGTTCATAACGCACCCATCAGGGTGTGATAGAGATCGGCGCCTCAAGGTCACTTTCCAATTGTTCCCACTCCCTTGGGTATTTTGCCACGGTTTACATTTTATTCAAGGCGTTGTATTTTTTCCTGATGGTTTGTCAATTTGGGAGGTGAAGACTAATTAATCTAGTCACTCAAGTGCTTTTGATGCAGCTTGACTGATTGGATGAACCGCATCCAAGTACAGAGCATACACAGTGGACCCATTGTTGTTTTTAGTAAATTTCAAAAGAGGTGTTCTTATTAAAAAGAAAACCCTCCAGGAACCTCTTTCAGTCCAAGCGGACCTCAATTGAGGAATCAAAGAGGGGTTGATTTTATTATGATTACTAAAACAAATGATGATAGAAAATAAAGCATAAGCAAACCACAATTTTCTAATTAGACTACCACAACCCTTTCTTCACCTTTCGGCTCAAAAGGAGGGTCATGGGGTAAGTATTAAAATTACTTTGAAACCACCATATATGGAATATTACAATGATTATAAGTCAAAGTATACTACCCTGCATATTAGAACTACACTAGATTGAAAAAAGATAAACAAAAAGTAAAAAAATGACACGGACGCAAATCCCCCCGTGGGGGATGGCGAACAGGCCCAAAAGAGCCTATTCAAAGAGGTTATTATTTTATTAACAGAAATTACAATATCATAAAACTTAAAATGATCTACTTGGTCCTTATACGGAATGAGACCCAAGGTTTACAAATTGCAAAATTTTGAAATTTTTGGAAGGCAGAGACCCCCTGGAGGGTTTCGAATGGTCCAAAAATGTTTTCTGGACAACACCTACTCCTCTTTTCTATTATACCTGCTAAAAACCATCAATATTATCACATTTAAATATATCTAAACAAATTTAAAGCTCCAATACAAGTAACCAGACTGATTTTGAAGAAATTTGAAGGAGGAAGAGGAAAGGAAGAGCGCTTGTTGCCGGAGTGGATCTGCAAAAAAGGACTAGTTAGTGGAATGCCGAGGGACAATGCCTTCACAACATAGTCAGATTCCCAGTGGAGTCAAGGTAGATCCATATTTTTTCCAACCCCTGCTACCTGAAAACTAACAAACAGTCCTGCACAAAAACCTTATGAGATCTGGATAGAGATATATGAAAACATAGAGGGATTACATGCAAATAAAATTATTTAAACATGTATAATCTGAATCTATAATCATATATGCTACAATATATTGAAAATCAGGTAACCGTACTTTCCTAGATATACTCCTATTGATTCAGCCGAATCATTAAGCCAGATAGGATTTAGATGCAGAAATTGAGAGGAAAACGCCAGTAACAACAGAGCTGCAAAAAACAATGTTAAATACACACACATAAAAGAATTACACCATCTTGGCCTCCAAAGATTCACTTTATTCCAATAGAAAAAGATATTACATAGTATTACAACAGTAATAGCTCCTCAATCCAACTCTAACTAGCTTGGAAGAGACAGCCTGAGATTTATTTATACAAAAAAATAGGAGATCCAGCCCAGGGGGGCGCAAATCCCAAAGAGAGAGAGACTGCAGTTGCATTTGGAGTGAATCTAGGTCTGATATGAGTCTCACTGAGTGCAACTATCAATTGGAGAGCTGATCTGATTGACACCTCACTTTGCTGACTGAAGCATCCACCAAAACTCATCCAGAGAGGCCCAAACGTGTGGAGAAGAGAGGGAGGATGAAATTCCCAAGATTGCATGCAATAGTGCACTCCCAGTTCATCCTAGATTACCTCCTTCAGTCAAGGAATGGCCAGATCAAGTCAATTCTAAGTCGATGAGACTGATTTCAGTCAAATTGGAGCAAATCCCAATGATTTAGGATTTGGGGTTTTCTCCATTATTTAATTAATTTATCAATTAAATAATCAATATTTGATTTTTTGGGGCTTTCTAACCTAAGTGATGGAAAATCACTCAAAACCTGGAAATAGTGGGTCTATAGGTTTACTGGGTGCTCTTAGCTTGAAAATGAGCACCTACATGACTGAATCTGAATTCTAAGCCCACTTTTATTACAAAACCAAATTTTCCAATTAAACTATTAAAAAATAGCCTAAGTTTTTGGAAAAATTAAATTTTAATAAAAAACACTGAAAAAATTAAAAAAAAATAAAACCTAGGGGGACTTAGACATGTTCATATGACTCGACAATAATGCCTAGCATGTTTATACATTGACACACAGACTCTAATAACCTCACTAGGCCCAAATTCCAAGCCGACCACCCCAACTTTGGAGGTATGGAGTGAAAAACTTAGAAATTATCAGTCGTTTATTCAACAGTTGATAATAACCAAGGGAAAAAACACCCTGGGCTGATCGGATTGACAAATGAGGTCTAGGAGACCGATTCTTTTACATACACTATCATGCTAGAACATTTTATTACAACTCCCACAAGGGGTATGAACATGTGATATAGTACACCAAAGCTTCCCCAAAGCAAGACTCAAGGTCTTCTGAAGTCCAAACAAGTTATCCTTGTCCGGTTCACCAGGCTCACTTGATAAAAAACCACTAAGTACAACTTAGGTGGTGACAGGTTGCACAATCCATCACTTATTTGCAAAAAAAGGGGATGAGGTTTGAATGGACACCAAGGTGTAAATAAAGATTCTAGCAGTTGAAGAATCTTCCCACAAGTGCACCATTTTTTAAAATTGCAGAACCAGAGAAAGATTTTGTCGTGTGTATTGATGCATGTGCTCAAGGTCTTGGAGGTGTTCTTATGAAAGAAAACCACATGGTATTCTATGAGTCAAGAAAGTTGAAGGAGCATGAGAAGAACTATGCCACTCATGATTTATAATGTGTAGCCATAGTACATGCTCTCAATATGAGGAGGCATTACTTAATGGGAAGAAAATTTGAGTTAAGGACAGACCACTGTGGTCTGAAATATTTGTTTGATCAACTGACTCTATATGCTATGGAATCTAGATGGATGGAGTTTTTATGTGAGTTTGATTTTGAAGTAAAATGAATAAAAGGAAAAGAAAACAAAGTGGATGATGCACTCAATAGGAAGGTGCATGAAATGCATGTGGCATCTCTTAGTATTTTCCAATCAGATTTGAGACAACAGATTGCTAATCATACTGTTGAGGATGAAATGTATGTGCAGATCAAGGACAAATTGCAGTAGGAAAGTATTGAGAATAGGAATGAGGGATATAAATTGGAAGAAGATGGAATTCTTATAAAAACAAAATTTATATTCAAAATGTAGCATATTTGAGGAGAATTGTTATGGATGAAATCCATCAAGCTCCATATTCTGGTCACCAAGGATATCAAAATAAAATTGCTTTAACTGGGGAAGCATTATTTTTGGCCAGGAATGAGAAAAGACATTGCAGAGTATACTTCAAAGTGCACGAAATGTTAGCAAGTAAAGGTTGAGCATCAACACCCAGCAGGGTTATTGCATCATTTTCCAGTTCCAGAAAGGAAATGGGAAGTTGTTTCCATGGATTTATTCCAGGATTTCTAATGACTTGGAGGCAACATGATTCCATCATTGTTGTGGTGGAAAACTTGACAAAGGAAACACATTTTATACTGGTTAATTCCACTTATAAGATGAATTCCATTTCAAAAATATTCATGAAGGATATTTTCAAATTGCATGGATTGCCTAAGGAAATAGTCTCTGACAGGGATCCTAAGTTCACTTCCAATTTTTGGAAGGGTTTGTTTGCATATTTGGGTACAAATTTGAACTTCAGCACTACCTACCATCCTCAAACTGATGGACATACAAAGATACTAAATCTAGTGCTTGAATACATGCTTTGCATGTTTGTGATGGACAAACCAACCAAGTGCTAAGATTATTTACAATTGGTAGAGTTTGCTTATAATAATGGAAAGAAAGCATCCTTGGGGATGAGTCCAGATGAAGCTTTGTATGGAAGAAGGTGTAGGACACATGTGACTTGGGATAACCCAATGAACAGAATTGTGCTCGGTCCATAATTTCTCAAGAAGATGTAGCAAGAGGTTGCAAAGATCAGGAAGAATCTGAAAGAACACAAAGACAGACAAAAGAGATATGCAGATGAGTATAAGGTAGAAAGAGAGTTTAGTGTTGGGGATCATGTTTACCTTAGAGTGAGGGCAAGGAAGAGTTCCTTGAAGCTTGGAAGTTGTGCCAAGCTGTCTCCTAGATACTATGGTTCATTTGAAGTGTATGAAAGGATAGTGATAGTTACATATAAGCTTTCATTTCCTTCTATCACTAGGACTCATAATGTTTTTCATGTTCTTTTTCTTAAGAAATATGTACATGATTCTAACCATGTGATTGATTGGGATGTGATTCAGGTGGAACCCGAGGGAGAGTTCCAAACCAAGACATCGCGCATCCTTGACAGGCAGGTCACACTGCTCCGAAATCGATCCCTTTGAAAGGTGAAGGTGTAGTGGGAGCACTACAGCCCTAAAGAGGCTACATGGGAGATTGAGGATTCCATGCAATTGGCACATCCATTTTTGTTCAATTTTGCAGAGAACTGAGGGTGGTTTCAGTGTAAAAATTTTTGTTTAATTTTGTAAAGCACTGAGGATAGTGTTGTTGAAGGGGGAGGGGAATGTAACACCCCAGTTTTGACCCCATGGTATTAAATTGTACATGATCTCTATATTGTATTTAAATCATGGAAAGGAGCTCAATGCCAAGGCCCTTCCATTGATTTGGTGTTTGTGTATAGGTGGTTAAGGTTGATGCCTATGGTTATTATGTTGGTCATGCACAGTTTATTTTGAATACCATGTAAATGTACAAATTAATAAATACCAAAACTAGCTATGGAACTGCAACGTAAAAGATATGGGGGCATGGTTTCACAAGGAATAGGGAGGAGAGTTATTCAAACCCCCTTAGCCAATAGGGTGTGGCCATATGTTAATGGGGAAACCCATGAACACCCAGATACATTTTTATCTTCTATCTTCAATCATTCATTTCTTCCATAAGTTGGTTGAAGTAGTTAATGCCTTGGACAGAGCAAGCCATGGCAGTCTGGTTGTGTGTTTGAGAAAACATGCAAGTCTACAATATGGGAATCCGCATTATTTCTCCTAACACAAAGAAGCACGTGATGCATGCTAGCCTGTCCTTTCCCTCAGTTGTGAAATAGTTTTTTTTTGTTCCTTGTGGGGGAAGGGCACCATTTGTTCATTCATGGTTATGCATTGCTCATCAGCAAGAGTTGTAGAGAATTTTTGGGTTGAGAAGAGTGTTGCTATTCATTTTTGCAGGTGTACTTCTATTTGTTGAGAAATTGGTTGATGTGTTGCAGCATTATTCTAAACCACATATTAGCAGGAGATCATGTCTTTCTCTATGTTATAGAGTGAATCCTGGGTGGCTATGTTTTCCTTGTGAATGGTTGTGATGTGAATCCCTATATTGGTCTGAAAATTTAGCAGTGGAAGAGGCCCAAAATTGGTTGATAAACCTGGTGAAGAGAGGAACCTCATAGAAAGATCAAGAGGGGTTGGAAAATCCTTTGTACACATCCAAGTGAACACTAGAAGGAAAGGTATGACATGAGGGAAATCTAGAGAAGTGAAAAGAATAATTCATTGTGTTCGGTGTTGTAGGTACTGTGGAGGCCAATCCATATCTTGTGTAGGTGTCCATAGCTCTATGGTTAAGCTCACTAGCTTAACAATTCTACCTTTCCATTGCCTTAGCAGTATGAGAAACCCAACTATAGGTTGGTTTAACTATGTTTTGATGTGTGTGAGTCATTACCTTAGTATCTTGTAAGACCCAATTGTATATTGGCTTGGATGGAAAGTCTGTAAAACCCAACTTTGCATTGGATTGACTATTTGTGTTATGATTTGGATGTGTTTTCATGTGTGTCAGCTATGTGTGAGCCTATTTCCCTAGTTCCTTGTGGAAATCATGCCCATATAAGGGGTGGCAGTGGTGTTGAGAGATTAATAAACACAGTGGCCTATGGTTGGGTGGAACATTGTAGCCACATAACTAGTTGTAGGACAACTCCATCGTCCAAGATAAGTATTCTTTGTCCTTCTTGTTTATGCATTGTAGTTGCTTATGAATGAATGAACATACTGGTTATGTAGAATGCTTATGAATATGATGAATTTCTATGTTCATGTTGAATGCGTGTGGAGGATTAAGTAGAAGTTTACTTCTGTATGATTCCTTGCATTTTACTTCTATATATGCCTTGTGTTTTTGCAATGCATTTTTCTTAAGTCCTTGGAGGCTAAAAGACTGTTGGAAGAGTCAAAATGCATATGACTTAGCATTTTCACCCCTTTGAATCCACCCGGGGAAGGCGGAAGGTAGAAATAAAAAAAGAATGGTTGGGAAAGGCAGAAAGTTAGTTTTCCACACCTCGGGATCCTCCTGCGGATGTAGAAAAAGAGGAAAGAGAAAAAGCAACGAAAATTCCAAGGAAAGTTCGAGTTTCTAACTTCTGACCAGTTGCAGAAATCGAAAAGGCAAAAGGAAAAAATCAACAAATATGGAAAAGTTGAAGGAAAAATATGGATTTCCTTGTTTTGAAATCAAAATTCGGAAAGTGAAAGGTCGGAAGTTGAAAAGTGAGAAACCGACGGGAAAGGTAGTCATTTCACATATTTCTGCATTCTGAGGTCGGAAGGCAGAAATCAGAAGTGTGGAAGGCTGATTAATGGTTTAACACTTCCGTCGAATATTAAAGTTCTGATTCTTGAGTTCGGAGCAGAAGTCAGAAAGAAGGAGTACAAAAGGCAGAATAATGGTTGGACAACTCCCTAGAATGTTAAAGTTCTGATTCTTGAGTTCCGAGTGAAAGGAGGAAAGCAAAAGCGCAGAAGGCAGAAAGCGGAAGTGTAGAAGCCGGAAGAAGGAAGATGGAAGAGTGGTCGAATATCTCCATCGCACATCATGTTCTAATTTCTGAGCTACACAGTGGAAGTTGGAAAGAATAATTATGGAGGGAAAAGTACAAAAAGAATAGGTTTGGTGCAGAAATGGTGTTTCTGGTCATAGAAGGGATCTGTGAAGGGAGGAAATTCTTTTACAGTTGTTTCTAAGCTTGAGAATGAAGGTGGAAGAGTGTGTTAACATCCATGCCGTGTGTTTCAAAAGGAGAACAAGGGTTATTGAAGAATTTTTTTTAATTATTCTTCATTATGGGGTATGGGCACATTACATATGCAATTCTTCACGACCCATTCCCGACACTATTCACCTACGAAGTGAGGAAAAAGTTGGAGGATAGGATATCTATTCATTTACGGATGACTTTTCATGCTATCATCAGATAAGAATTGCGAAGGAATATAGACACAAAACCACTTTCATCACATAATGGGGATGTTTCCAAAACATAGTGATGTCGTTCTCTCTCAAGAATGCACCTCGATTTTTTCAAGGTTAGTCATTGCTGCATTCAAAGACTTCATTCATAAATTCCTAGTTGTCTACATGAATGACTAGACCGTATATGGGTTGGTAAAATACCATGCTGTGAACCTTTACTTCATGTTGAAAAGGTGTCGACAACATCAGATTTCATTAAATATGAAGAAATGTATATTTTGTGCACTATTTGGAATCCTATTGGGAGACATTGTATGCAAGGAAGGCATGTTGGTCAATCCCGCCAAGATTGTGATAATTGTTGACTTACCAAAACCAACGATAGTGAAACAACTAAGGGAAACATTGGGCCACATAGGGTACTAATGAAATTTTATAAGATGATATGCATCAATCACTACACCAATGAAGAAATTATTAAATAAATATGTGAAGTTTGAATGGAACGATGAATGCCATCAGAGACTTGATACACTAAAACAAAAATATGGTCAGAACACAAATATTAGTGATTCTGCATTGGAAAAAGGAGTTTCATGTCCACGTCGATTCTTCATCAATTGAATTAGGAGTAATACATGCCCAACCGAGAGAGGGATCAATTGACCACCTGATTATGTTTGCAAGTCGAAATTTTTCTACTGCGGAGAAAAACTACACAACGATAGAAAGAGAAATATTGGTGATGGTGTATGCATTGGAGAAATTTCAACACTACCTATTAGGAGGACATTTCAAAATGTTTACGGATCACTCAGCGTTGAAGTACTTGGTCAATAAGCCAACGTTGGGGGGGAATATCTGTCGACGGTTGTTACTATTCAAAGAATTTGATTTTGAGATCATTATGAAACTAAGACGGTTGAATGCAGGACCTGATCATCTATCAAGGATAGAATCAAGAGAAGAACCAAGAAGCATCAAAGATGGTTTACCTAATGCACAACTATTTCGAGTCAAAATGGTTGATGACGATTATGAACAAATTTTCAATTTTTGACGACACAAAAATCCCTTGAGGAGTTCACCACTAACCAAAAGAAACAACTAGTTGTTAGAGTTGTTGACTTGTAATTTATCGTCGAGAAGTTATAGAAGATGGGGCCAGATGAGATCCTATGTTGATGTGTTCTTCCGCATGATCAAGAAAGAGTGTTGGCAAAAGTACATCGTGGCGTTGCAGGGGGACATTATGGAGGATGTGCAACCACCATAAAAATACTTAGAGTTGGATTATGGTGGACGATAGTGCACATCGACGCCACATATTATGCTAAAATATGCGATGTATGTCAAAGAATGAGTAAACCATCGGAGAGAGATGTGATGTTGTTAGTACCTCAAGTAATACTACAACCATTAGACAAGTGGGAAGCCAAATCCATGGGACTCAATCCACCAGGGAAAATAACATGTGTAAGATACATCATCATTGTGACTGATTATACAATGAGATGGGCCAAGGCAATGCAAGTAAAGGATTGCAAAACTATGACAAAAATAAGGTTCCCTTTCAAAAATGTGGTTACCTCATTTGGATGTCCTAAGATATTGATGAGTGATCAAGGAGCTCACTTCGTCAATCAGACAATTAAAGAAATGAATGAAGAATTCCAAATACAACAAAATACAAGTACTCCATATCACCCCCAAACTAATGGTGTAGTATCAGCATTCAACAACATATTGGAAAATGTGCTTACTAAAGTATGTGATACAAATCGTGACGACTGGGATCTACAAAACCCTATGATATTATGGACCTACAGAATGACATGTAAAATAATGATGGGGTAGACACCATTCTAGTGGGCTTATGGACAAGAAATGGTAATTCCAATGGAATATATTGTCCCCAGTCTACACATAACAACAGTAACAAGAATGAGTGATGAAAGAGAAATTAAGGAAATACTAACGTAATTAGTATGCCTTCAAGAGGACCACTTCATCACAGGATTTCATCAACAAGTAGAAAAGGATCTATAGAAGGAATGGCATGGTCTCCACGTAAAAACAAAGCACTTCCAACATGGAGATATGGTTCTCCTCTATGAAAACAAGTTTGTGAAGCACCCCGGTAAGATTCAGATACATTGGCTTGGTCCCTACATCATACATCTCATTACCAACAAAGGAGCAATATAGTTGCAATAGTTAGACACATTACTATTGCCAAAATGAGTGAATGGGAGTTGGCTAAATCCCTATCGGAATAGAGAGGTGCAACACCAATTCTAACAATCGAATTTGTTTTTTGAAAAACTCTAAAGGGAATTCTGTCAACAGGAGGAATAATGATGAGAGAATTTGATTTCCGGCAAGGTTTGGAACTTGTCAATACTAAACGAGGCATGAACTAGTCAAATAAGAAATAAATGGTGCAATTACACCATGCGAGCGATGACTCAAGTTGAAAATATATTCAAATAATGACCAAGTCGCACGATGGATTTTCGTAATTGATGGAGGACCTAGTCAATTAATGAATATTTAGTAATGATGATTCAAATCCCTTGCATGAAAGGCGTGGAGGCTATAAAATCCGATTGAGGGGAATGGTTCAACCCATTGTGCCCTTCAAGAAGAAGAATCAGAACAAAGAGCGGAAGATTTAGAGCTAATAGAAGTGTAAGCATGAAGAGAGGTCTTACAGAAACAATGTCAAAAATTATTTCAAGCACAAGCACCCAAGAAACTTTGATTACACAAGAAACCATAGTAGAAGAAATGCAGGAGATTATATCTGCAGTAGGGCAACTGGTTAGGAAGAAGAGGAGTGGAAATAGTCTGATCACCTCATATGGAAGAACCAAGATAATACAAAGTTCTATGAGAGGGACCACAACAAAGGGAGAAGTAGATCCATCAGCTATGATGGAAGAAGAAATGACAACAAGAGGAAAACTGCTAGTGTTGATGGTAGACGACATTCCTGGGTACATGGCACCAAGAATAAAAGGGGCACCTGTAGTATGGGTTGGAAAAACCAACAAGTATGCTATGAAGATGCCTACAATGCCCAAAGGTGTCCATGTGATGAAAAATATAGTGTTGCGACTGCAAAATCTATAGTACAACAACCATGACATCCTTCCATTTACGGAATGCATCAAGGGAAGCTATGAGAAAAGAGCACAGGGTGAAGGAGGTCCAATAACTAGAGAACCCACACAATGGGCATTGGGATTGTAGTAGTTCGGTCTATTGTTGATTGTCCATATGTCACATTTTGGACGATCCACATAAGTGAATGCATGGATGAAGTAACTATTGGCATGTTTCCATAGAGGGTATTTATGGTTGGAAACAAAGATCCCAATTATGGTCGACTTGATTTTCCAAATCACTGGCCTACCCAAGGCAGGGGTTGACCTGTCACAGTACTTCCAAGGAAAAGATAATGACAAGAAGCTGGAAACAAGGTTGCAAAGAAAATATGGTGTAGTAAAGAAAAAATCGCAATTCCTTCCTTCCATATGGCCTTCCCCTGATCGATGGATTATTTCAAGTGTTTGACCTCAACAGATTTATTCACACTTGTTAGATTGCACTCTAGTACCTTGATTCCCATTTTCATTATCGGTGGGTGATCTCGCGTCTGTTAACGATATACCTCAATGACCGATAATCAGACAATGGAGTACTATGTTCGATCTTGACACCTCTATTCACATAGTAGGACATGTACTCATAGTGAATTATGTAGAAGACTTTCTAGATTGGTGGAATTTCATGCTACCTCCTTGATCGTGCCAGTGTTCATGAGATTTCAGCTCTCGTGACTTGATTCCAGTGTATGTCAGATATCTTCAACCATTATGGAGATCTTGATCCATTGTATATCTTCATCTTTCATGGAGATCATGATCCTTTGTATATCTTAATCATGGATATTCTGGTATATCTATATTGTACGTGGCAATGACCACACATGTCATATTTTGTATCATTCCTATTCATGGCCATTGTACTCTTATGTATCTGGGACTACTGTATGTACTTGCAGTCATGTGCAGAGTTTGATTATTGTATTATACTGTTGGATGGCTGGTTATTCCACCTGGTTCTTCATCACTCCACTTATGGGATGGACCTATAATGTATTTTGGCCATCGTATCACCCCTCTGACCTCACACATTATGGGGCATCTGTTACAGTTGATTTTACCCCACATGGTAGATCACACATTTATGGCCTTCCCTGTCCCTCTACAGACTCTTTGGACCCCATGGACCATTTTCATACCTTTGATGTTTCCAAGATAATCCCTAAAAACACATGTTATTTTCCATACGCGACTTTTAAACTCATTCTCGCATATATACGTGGATATCACCCTTAAACCTACGTACATCGGGATGTGTGCAAAAGGCCAAACATTTTTGGAGTTTTCCTTGATATGGAGCCGAGTCACTTGTCTCTTGGCCTTCCATATGCCTTGAGATTGCTCAGATTCAACCTTCCATTACCCCATTGAAGCACTATATAAGGAACCCTTTGGATACATTGAAAGGGGAGGAATTGAAAAGCAAGAAAACTATAGTCCATTGTTGCCATAGCTTATACTTGAGTCTGCATCCCTTTGCCCCTTGGAGGACTTTGTTTTATTCCCAAGATTTCCTTTGCTTGTGAGCTTGCTATCAAGAGATGGAGGATTGAAGTGGTGTGTTAGTTTTTCAACATTTAAGCTAGCATTATGATCTTAGGATCTTTTCACTAAGAGAATAACAAGCACAGTAATAAAACATAAGCATATCACAAGAGACAAGAGACAGAAAGAGTTTTCCTCGGGGAAACCATAAATGGAGAAAACCCCGCAACTTCCTCTAAGATAGTATCACCACAAGATGTGAAACCCAAAACAGTAAGGTGTACTCCCAACACAGCAGCAGCCTTCTATCTTCTGTCAAGCCAAAGTATTTCCTTCTCCAAAAGTGCGCCACACTTGAGAGAGCAAGTGATGTATTCCACACGTGATAAATAGAGAGACTCTCACTCTCTATTTATATTCATCTGTTCACTCGAGTTGCCATTTCACACTTAGGCTCAACCTAATAATTACTACTCGAGCCTACACCTTAATTAGTGTATAATAACTCAAGTGCCCCGAGACTGTGGGGACTTACCTAATGACTTGATATGACTTGTTTACATTATTAACCCTCCCGATCGGAACATCGGGGTATGACCACATGACTCAAATACATAATAGAAACATCCCGGAATAAACATCGGGTTACAATACATAAGATACATGGAACAATACATTCTGAAGTTACATATACATCAACACTCCCTCTTAACTAGGAAGGTATTCTTTCGACACGATTTTCAGCACTGGTCTTCTTCTCTGCATCAACTGGATCATCTTCGTCTTCAATTCATCTGGATCTGGATCATCTCTTGATCTGGATCATCATAGTACATCATCACTGGATCTGGATCATCACTTGATCTGGATCATCATCACTGGACTGGATCTGGATCATCACTCAATCTAGATCACTACTGCTGGATCTGGATCATCACTCGATCTGGATCTCTTGGAGTCATCATAACTGGATCTAAATCATAGCTCGATCTGGATCTCCACTGGTCATCATCATGTGTGTACTATCTCATCATAGGAAGTTCTACAGAGCCAACCCTTTTTCATGTTGGTTGTAGGCCTACTCTCATGTAGGTCTTCGCCCAGCACTTACATCTAACCTGCTCGTCAGAAAGGCACGCCCAGCGCTCACATCTGATCATGTAGTAAACTACAATCACATCAGAAAGGCCCAGCACTCACATTCACCGGCATGGTAGGCACATCAACTACCATCTGTGAAATGGCTCTACACTTATATCTAACCTACTCGTCAGAAGGGCACAATCCCATCCAGGCTGGAACCTCGTCCACCACAATGATGAAAGAACCCTGTTCTTTTCACCCAGGCTGGAGCCACGTCCGCCACAATGATGGAAGACTTTCAACCAGGCTGGAACCTTGTCCGCCACAATGATGAAAGAACTATGTTCTTTTCACCCAGGCTGGAGCCACGTCCGCCACAATGAAGAAATATTTCTGCACTTACATCTGACCTACTCGTCAGAAGGGAATGCACTCACATCTGACCTAGTAGGAACTGAATCCTACACCCTCGTCAGAATGGCCCCCAGTCCCAGACTAAGCTACCTGGTAACTGACCAGGTGCCTCCACTCTCCCGAAGAGTGGCAGTTGCCCTTACATCTGTCCTACTCGACAGAATGGCCAGCACTCACATCTAACATGGAAGGAACCAATCCTCTCACCATGACAAAATGGCTCAGCCCTTACATCTGACCTGATCGTTAGAATGGCTTTGAATCTATAGCACTCATATTTTACATGGAAGGAACTGAATCCTCTCACCATGACAGAATGGCTCAGCCCTTACATCTGACCTGCTCGTCATAATGGCTTTGGGACTCATCACTTCCCTAGGAGGAAGCCTCAATCTAGAGAACACCAAGTCTCTCTCTAAAGTACTCGAACTTCAGCCTAGCCAATGGCTTTGTCAATACATCAGCTATTTGTTCCTCCGTCGCAACATATAGGAGCTTCAATGCTCCTCTCTGCACCATATCCCTGATATAGTGATACTTGATCTCGATATGCTTCAACTTGTCATGGAACACTGGATTCTCTGACAACTTCACGCAACTCTGGTTGTCACAATGTATACAAGTAGCATCCAACTGGAGATCAAATATATCAGATAGTAGCTTCCGCAGCCATACTGCCTCACAACTAGCTGAACAAGCTGCGACATACTCTGCTTCAGCTGTACTCAGTGCCACACAGGATTGCTTCCTGCTAAACCAAGAGATCACACCTGATCCCATACTGAAGCAACATCCTGAAGTACTCTTCCTGTCGATGGCACTGCCTTCCCAATCTGAATCAACATAACCCTCCAGGTTAATCTTCTGATTCGCATCATACTTGAGCCCATAATCAACTGTACCCTTCAGGTACCTCAGAATATGCTTTGCAGCAGTCAAGTGAACACTTCTCAGATCTGTCAGGTACTGGCTCAAGGTGTTCACAGCAAAGCAAATGTCTGGTCTCGTGTTCGTCAGGTACATCAATGACCCAATCATCTGACGATACATCGTAGCATCAACCGACTCTGAAGAAGTATCACTCAATAGCTTCAGGTTTGATGCCATAGGTGTAGCCAAAGCCTTACAGTCCATCATCCCAAATCTCTTCAGGATATCTACTGCATACTTCCCTTGTCCAAGGAAGATTCCATCTACACTCTGCCACACCTCCATACCTAGAACATAGTGCATCGACACATAACAGGAGCATCACTGGTCTTCCGCCTTCAACCTTGAAGCAAAGGTTGGAATCCACTTTACTCTCAGTAAAGCCTAGAGTCATCAGTAATCTGTCCATCCTGTCATACCATGTCAATCCTCAGGATATTCTATAGTCACTCCCTCTGAAGTGAAGCATCATACTCCCTCTGTCTTCTGTACTCTATGCACTGAACATTCTGTACCGGAGTGACAAGTAGCTTCCTATGCTACTAATATTCTATGTGACCATCTAGTGTATAGAATTGCATATTCAACCTTGTAGAAAAGGTTCAGATCTTCATCAATCTCATCATGTATGTGTTTCAACTCTTACTGGCTACAAATTTCTCTTCATAGTCTGGGCCTTCCTTTCATGAGAAGCCTCATGCTACGAATCTTGCTTTGTATCCCACGATGTTTCCATCTACTGCATGATGGAACTATGAACTTCTCTTCAAGTCTCGATACTGCGTCCTGACATCATTCTTCTTGAACTGGTCTTCCATTTCTTCTTGGTGGTTGGAAGGTTCTACATCAATGATGTCACTGCACTCGTCATATTATTCTTCATTTTGAAATGTCGTCACTTGCTTTTCGA
>LPNX010346402.1:179783-197084 GCA_001517045.1 Pseudotsuga menziesii | reverse complement strand
GAAGTCTGCTGAAATGTAATCACTTCCTTCTGGAACACATTCCTTGAATGAATGAATTCCACGATCCTGGGAGGCCATTCAAGGTGGCCATCACTACTTCTACATTCTTCACTTCTTCTTTTACCACTTCAAGTTGTTCTTTGATTTGAGAGACTCTTATGACTATATGGTCTCTGCATTCTGGATCTTCACATTCTTCAACCGGTTTCTTTAGGTCATATTCTGATTTTTGTTCTTCCCTTCAAATAGCTTGAAATTCTTGAAGACCTTCAACAGCTTTGCTTGCAATAGGTAGTGCTCTGTAATGCACATGTGCAATCCTTCTATGCCAAAGCTCATTTGGCTCTACTGTTTCATGGATCAAGGCTTGTTCTGGATGTCCCTTCAATTTGTACAAGCCTCCTTCTTGTTCTCCAATCACTACCACATCATCGATAGTCTTTCCTTTTGGCCACATGATGACTTGACCATCTATGAATGCAACCTGCATTCCTTTTGAATCAATGCTGAAATGGAGAGAAGGTTCTTCTTGAGTCCTGGAACAAACAATACTTCTTTCTCCTTGACCAAGTTCTTCTTGTGAAAGGCTTCTAACTTCGTCTCCCTCTGAAACTGGAACCTCCATACTCATGTAGGTGTCCAATACATTTTCTTCAGAGAGATCATATACTTCCAGGCTTGGAAGTTGTCAAATTCCACAAGCTTGTCACCAAGCTGATGTGATATATCATATTGAAATGAGAACCTCAAATGGAAATAGCATAGGATTAGATCTTACTGATTTGAGGTGTCCGTCCTTATCCCAGAGTTCGCTGATCTAGGGTTTGTCGCAGAAACCCTAATTTTCAAAACTTGGAATCTTTTAGATCTGATTGGATGAACAGATATATCTCTTCAAATGGATCTGTCCAATGTACAACTTTTTTGAAAACAGTGGAGGGAAGCTCCTAAAACAGGAAGCCCTAATTTTCTGATTTCTTCTGCAGAAATGCTTGTTACTGTTTCTATGATATATCCAAACTTACTAATTCTCTATGTCTGAAATTTCTCACTGAGGTAACCTAGAATGTCCTTGATCCAAAACCATAGGTTTAATCAGAATTGGTTTCACCATTTGGGATTTATGATCCTTTTACCAAGGTGACCTGTTACAGGACTGTTCAGAACAACAAAGTTGTATGGCATGCCATGTGTCACTGGTCAATCTTCTGAGTCTGATATTTGTACCACCGAAATTAAAGTCTGTGCAATTTCTTGAACATCTTTAGGAATTCCATTTGGACCTATGTAGCTCAAGATATTGCAGATCTCCCTAGATGTCCTGTTTAGGGATGAATTCTGGAAGAGGCTGGAACCCTAACTTGGAGAGATCATATATCCTGGAATACAGAGAATATGAGTCTGATTTTTAGATACAGGATTCATAAGGATTTTTTCTTCGGCCCCTGCAATTTTCATCCTCTGAGACTTCTCCAATCTTGGAATATAGCGACTGTACCAAAACTTAGCAGTTTTAGTATTTAGGGTTTCTCCTAGCTCAGTGTCAAACTAGGGTTTGACTTTCCCGGAGTTTCACCCAACCAAATTTCTTGATCCAGGTCTCTAAACTTCGGTTTTGATGAGGAGAAAAATCCTATGCTGGTCTCACTCAAA
Organism: Pseudotsuga menziesii; assembly: GCA_001517045.1. Taxonomy (NCBI): domain Eukaryota; kingdom Viridiplantae; phylum Streptophyta; class Pinopsida; order Pinales; family Pinaceae; genus Pseudotsuga; species Pseudotsuga menziesii. The sequence goes on along the minus strand of LPNX010346402.1, from coordinate 195,431 downwards.
AATTCCTCTTCTGTAGAAAGCCCTAATTTCTGCATCGAAACTGAAAATGCTTGAAATTGAATTCCGCATCGACAGAAAGATACACCCTTCAATGGAGAGTCATCTTAGCATACTTTTGCTGAAAATATGTGGAGGAAGATCCACAGAATAGGAATCCCTAGTTCCTGTAGCTGCACAATGTCTTCTTCTCAGGTTAGCTTTGATACCGTGTTAGTTTTTCAACATTTAAGCTAGCATTATGATCTTAGGATCTTTTCACTGAGAGAATAACAAGCACAGCAATAAAACATAAGCACATCACAAGAGACAAGAGACACAAAGAGTTTTCCTCGGGGAAACCATAAATGGAGAAAACCTCGCAACTTCCTCTTAGATAGTATCACCACAAGATGTGAAACCCAAAACAGTAAGATGTACTCCCAACACAGCAGCAGCCTTCTGTCTTCTGTCAAGCCAAAGTATTTCCTTCTCCAAAAGTGCGCCACACTTGAGAGAGCAAGTGATGTATTCCACACGTGATAAATAGAGAGACTCTCACTCTCTATTTATATTCATCCATTCACTTGAGTTTCCATTTCACACGTAGGCTCAACCTAATAATTACTACTCAAGCCTACACCTTAATTAGTGTATAATAACTCAAGTGCCCCGAGACTGTGGGGACTTACCTAATGACTTGATATGACTTGTTTACATTATTAACCCTCCCGATCGGAACATCGGGGTATGACCACATGACTCAAATACATAATAGAAACATCCTGGAATAAACATCAGGTTACAATACATAAGATACATGGAAGAATACATTCCGAAGTTACATATACATCAACATGGTGGAGGCCCAGGTGGAGGACTTAGTTTCTCTGGTTCGTAGACATGCTGAAAGAGGTTGTCATTCATATAATCTCTAATTTATATTAATAGAAATATCTTTTTCTGTCCAATAATGTGCATTTAAATGAATATTGAATCAATGGATGTTTTTAATTGCTTATATATTATTGATTGTATATGCTAGAGTAGGTCTAACACCATTATATAGAATGCTTGTCTTGATTGTTAATTGTTGAGAGAGCAAATTGCTAACACAAGTGAGATTGGAAAATCTCAACGGGGATCTACATCAACCATCTAGAATAAGGTATGTTTCAAGATCCTTTAGTGTTAGATGTTTTATTTCTCTTGCATATTGGGAAGGGATTGATTTATGCGGTTAATTTTTCTATTGTGGTACCCCAAACCATAGTAATTTTTTTCCGTAACATATGGTTAGGATTTTTCTTCCCAAAAGGGTTAGTAATCCAAACAATTCTGGTTTGGTCCCCAGGTAGATCCATTTTTCTGGCTAGGATTGTTTAGCCAGCAAGGGTTAGTAAGTAAGATAAATTCTTGATGGATCTATCAGAGTACCCATGTTGATGTTGCTTCAGATGTCTTAAGGGAATGACGATGTGGTCCCATTAGTTATTGAATATAAGATTTGACATTTAGTTATAGCAAATAAAATATTTAGAAACAAAGGATTGTGTTTTGTGCAAATAAAAAGACTATAATTGGAAATGGTATACTGCTTTTTGAAATGATAATCTGATGGGAATTTTTCCTTTAGCTATCTAGATGAATATGAATGAGTGGAGTTTCCTACAATATTAGATTCATATATATTGAAATATATATCTTATTAAAATGATACTCAATTGGGAAGCTTGCTTGTAGCGCTTCACCTACATCCAAGAACTGTATTACAGTTATTTTGACATATTTTGAAACAATATATATGACTGTCAGGATTCTATTTTATTGTTATTGTTGAACATTTACAGTGTTTTTAGGGGAGATAGAAAACATCTTATATTTTCTTAATATGTGGTCAGAATCCACTTCTTGAACATGTTTTCCACTATCTGAAACATTGTATTTTTCTTTCTTTTTCGTATGGAAATAAAAAAAATAGACATGATATAATAAATTAGTATAGTAAGAATGGTATTTTAGTTTTGAAAGTTTTTTTTTTGTAATCTACTTTAATCTATTATAATACAGAGGAAAAAATTATAGAGTTCATCAAGACCAGAGGAGGCCGACGGTGGTGAAGCCACCACCTTGTCCTATAAAAAGATGGTCGCCTAAGAGAGCCAGAAGTGAAATTGTTCCACTTTGAAAGTAAAGGCTGAGGCCCATAGACTGACATAGTTACAAATTTTAACAGTAAAATGACATAAACAAAGAGCCTAGAAAAAGACACAGGAAAAGACCCAAATAGACATAAACTTAAGCCTAGAAAAAGACACAGGCATTGACCCTACCATAAACATAAACAAAGGCCTAGAAATAGACGTAGGCGAAGGAGATAGACACGATAAGAAAAAACCAAAAAAACCTGGACATCTTGAGCATCAAACAGGTGGAATGTCTTGAATTCTTCAGTAATGGGGCAAGCCCATCGTTCCTCCTGTGACTTGCTGGGAGAGTTGGTGGCAACTTCTGGAGGCATTTGGGGCTGAAGTTGCTGCAGAGCGGGCTGTTGGGCGACCATTTCCTTCAAGAGATTGATAAATAGCTCAACCATCGAGGGTATAGGAAACATCGAAGCAGGAGGAGGTGCCATTGTGCACCCAGTTGCACTGCCTCTGAATCCACTATAAGGAAGAACCATGCCACCTTTGGCACTACCACTTCCATCGCCACCTCATTCGCGACTGTCACCAAGCATCCCTCCCTGACCTGAGATACTCGTACTACCTTTCCAAGTGAATGATCTCTCCATTGCCGTGAGCTAAGCATATATCTCCAAAATTCTATTCTTCACCATTTGAATCCTGTCTCTGGAATCCGCCCAATTGGTAAGCATGTCCTCCATTAAATTATAGAGCATGTTCTTCATGAGCTAGTAGTGATTAATTTTCCTACCATCATAGCTTGTTTCTAACTTTTGATTTAGTATGTGGTTCTCCCAAGCTTCCACAAGAACACAAACCCTATTAGAGATGTGTGGTTCATAATCTGCGGTTACCTTAAAGCTACAGCCTCTCTGATCTTTTCCCCTGCTTGTGGTGGCTCTGCATGGAGTGCCACGCTGTCGCGACATACTGAGCCGAAAGTGCTTCTTCTTCCAAAGAGAGTCAATTAGAAAAATGCAGGTCGAGGAGGCAAACTCACTGTGAGTTTGCAGACATTCAACAATCCAGGGTGTGCGCTTAGCCTAGTAGAGCTGAACTCTGATATCCAAATACCACACTGCCATGCTCAATACCTTCTCCCTCCCTGCCATCGTACGTGCCATGAATGTCAGTGCAGAGCCTTGAAGGCTAGGATTGAAGCCAATCTTCACCACCCCATGTCGTAGGTGCAGAGTTGATAGCCCTCTCAGCTCCCACACTTGGAGGACGACGAAGGTTCTCATAGGTGTCATCTCTGCCGACGTTAGCATGTTGCTCATCACATGTCCTTCGCACAGATTGAGGAAAGGATTGTCAATAAGCTATAGAGCACACAGCTGCATCCAGGAATTTTAGTTTTGAAAGTTATTCTTTAACATCAATTTGTTATAACCAATATAGATTCTTCTTAAATCCAGATCTATCAAGCATCGAGAGGAACTAATTCCTTGAAATTTGATTCCACTTGGTGCTTGATAGATCTCTATTTAAGATGGATCTATGTTGTTTTTTATTTTTATGATCCAAAGTGGTTTTTTAATAACATGTTATTTGGTATTTTTATTTTATGAGATGAAGTGTATTTTTAATTTTTTTTATTTGGTTTTATTCTTTTACTTTGTTTTCATTTTTTTTCTCAACAGAAATTGGGAAACCCACCAATACTTCCCAATGTTTCATGGATGGTAAGGGTGGTAAACCAATGGCCTGCCTTGTTGAAGGCTTGGCCATGAGGGAACATGAATTTTTAATTATTTTTGTTTTTAGTACATAACAACAAGTTATGTGACATAGTTTTTATCATGCTCTTCCAAATCAAGGAAGAATAGTTTTTATCATGCTCTTCCAAATCAAGGAAGCATTAATAGTCTTCATATTAAAATTTATCAGCCAAGATACCAAAGGGAATCTCTTTGGGTATTTAATCCTAATTAGCTTCCCCCATAGACCAACATCAAAGAAATAGGGTCACAATCTTTTAGCACATAAGGCCTTATTGAAGAGGCACATCTTTTTAATCCCCCATCCCCCAAAAGATTCTGGTTTAGACAGAACTTCCCAGTCCACAAGGTGGAATTTTGTCTCCTTCTGTTTACCGGCCCACAAAAAATGAAATAGGATTCTCCTCAAAAGAAAAATCACTCCCTCTGGAATGTGAAATAAGGAAAACTAGTAGATAGGTATACACTGTAACACATAAGTAATCGAGAGTAATAGACATCCCAAGGATAACCATCTAGATTTCCACGATCCCATTTTCCTTTGTATCTTTCTAATAATCTAGATCCAGTCATCTCTTTTATAATCATTAGGCTTAATCAATCCTGGGAGATCCTTTAGGTTTTGCAGAGGCATATAATCAGTCCTGGGATGCTCCTTTAGGTTTTGCAAAGGCATATGATCAATCCCGGGAGATCCTTCAAGTTTTGCAAGGAAATAATTTATGAGATATACCTACTTGATTATTTGAAGGCCTATGTGGATGCTAGGCCTACATCCAACATGAAAAGGGGTTGGCTTTGTAGAACTTCCTATGATGAGTATATTCGAGAGATAGCACCATTTGATCGAGATTATGATAATAGCAGCAACAATGATGATGATGATCCAACATTGAATAGTTGTGCCTATATGTATTGATGTATTTGTCAAGATAATACCTTCCTAGTTAAGAGGGAGTGTTAATGTAATTGTAACTTTGGAAGATATTCATTTGTATATTTCATATTGTATTTTATTGTACCTCAACAGAGATGTTTATTCCTCCAATCGGGAGAGTCATTATTGTACTTAAGTCATGTTAATTCATTGAACTTAACCCTTCATTTCATGTTGGGGCATTACACCCCAGAGTTAAGTTGTATTAGGGCTATTAGACTCTCCTAGAGAAGTTGGCCCTGTTGAGCAAAAATTCAAGTTAGGATAACATATATATAGAGAGAGTGACTCTCTATTTGCACACACACACACTCACTCATCAATTCCACATGAGAGAGAGAGGACAAGCTTTCAAAAGGTAGAGAAGAGAAGTTGTCAAAGATCATATTTATACTTTTGGGTTTTACTTTTGCTATTGGTGCTCATTCTATCTCTGAGGAAGTTGTATGGTTTCTCCTTTATGGTTTTCCCGAGTAAAAATATTTATGTCTCTTGTCTCTTGTGAGTATTGTTGTGCATGTTATTCTCTCACTACTACATTTCGACCAAAAATCTGACGGCTGTATTGTTGGATTTTCGACACTTCCCTTTCGCATGTACGACACTATGATTTTTTTTAAGCGTCGGTGGATTTTCGTCGGTTATCCGACATCTTTCCAATCCGTTGGTTAAGAAATAGCTCAGTTTACCGTCGGTTAAATGTAAATCGTCGGTTATCTGACATCTAAGTCATATTAAACTTTAAACACGCGTCACTTAACCGACGCATTATGAAAACTGAAACGTCGGTTAAGCGATGGTATTGAACTTTTTAAAAAACATTTAAACCTACAGGCCGTCGCTTAACCGACGGCTATAAGTGTTTTTTTTTTTAAATCACCTATAGGCCGTCGCTTAACCAACAGCTATAAGTGTTTTAAAAAAAAAATCACCTACAGGCCGTCGCTTAACCGACGGCTATAAGTGTTTTTAAAAAAAAATACACATGCCAGATTACTGGAGACACACCTTGATGTTTGTATAGATTGTGAAATTACTACAATAAAACGAATGTTGCTAACAAAGTGTCCAGAAACAAATATCAGTAAGCTATGCCTGAAGTAACAATCATGAGATAAAATGACAAATGATTAATAGCTTTGACCAAATGTATGTGTGAAAGAAATATATATATGATTTGGATGACAAAGACTTGCTTCAAGTTTTGATATGCTCAATTAAGTCAGGTATCAAATATATAGCTCTTCCAAGAGTAATATGAGCACCTATATTAAGTGACTTCATTCTTCGAATCATCTGCTGTCTCCAATAGTTTAAACTTTATATAAAACCCAAGTATACCTAAGGTATCCACAACTGAAATCAACAAGTAGATAGAACAGTTAATTTGAGCCAACTAGCAATTAAGTATTACCAAGTGTATTACATCCACAACACTAAGCATAAATTAGATAACAAAATTGGATGAACCAATTGGCAGAAGTTCATTAACTAACGTTGTAGATTTCAAAAAGTTTTAAAACTCTATATGAAGAACCTTAAAAAGAACAAGGAGATAGTATAATCCACTGCATTTTTCTATGGACAGTGCCACTAAATATTTTTACTATTAGATTTTCCTTTGGTTTTTTATGACTCCTGACACAATAACAAGCTGCAGAACCTTAGATATACAAGCGTCAAACTATAAAAGCTAAACAATATTAACAAAACATTAATTTCCCAATCAAACCACAATAGTATTCATATTATGCCAAGGCAATTTACTATTAAAGAAAAGTTACCTTTATTATCATGTCAGGATACTTTTCTGCAAGGTCTTCAATACTGGTGCCACCCTTTCTGCATGAAATGATAACCTGTATCAACAAAATTCAATCAGGGTTCTAAGAATTTGTAAACCAAATGGCACACATTCATCCAGTCTAAATTTCAAGCAACCAGATAAGTCAAGGAATTTGGAGATTAAAGAAAAATTCAAAAGAGGAAGATTACTGTTACTTAAAGATATTCCCATGCTAAATAGTAAATTGTTCTTATCAGAGGAAGCTAAGTAAAAAGTGGCAGTACAGGGTGGCAGGTGCAGGGGGGTACTCACTGACCATGATGGACAAGAAGTAATCAGGTTTTCTTGGGGATTGGGAGTCACCACCAATAACTATGTGGGGAGGTGTATGCCTTGTTTTCTAGAAACAGAATATGTTAAAAACCTTGGTATATGACAAATAACAATCTTTGAAGACTCCTTGCATTTCATTAACCAGGCGAGAACCACCGATAACTATGCGGAGATGTATGCCTTGTTTCTAGAAACAAAATATGTTAAAAACCTTGCTATATGACAAATAACAATCTTTGAAGACTCCTTGCATTTCATTAAACATGCGAGAAGCCACACTATAAGGTCTAGAACAAGATTTAAAAATTAAAATAGAATCACCTGGAATCTCCAAAGCATCAAATCAATAAGCTACTTACACATCACAATCGAGGCCCTCCAAGGCATTTCTTGCAACTTAGGGTGCAACAAAGTAGGACACCCTAAGAAAAATGATTGCCAAGGAGAATGATATATAAACTCAGTCTTGAACTTTAAGATGTTTTTTGAACATGGTCATAGTAGCTAAGAACAAAACTAATACAATTGATCACCCACCATTCTTTAGTCTCTTTCGATGTCAGTGTCTGATACATGCCCTTCAATATAGTTAAGTATAGATGTCAATCGACCACAGAATCAAATGTTGGCTTAAATTTAAACCCTTTTGTGCCAATACTATGTAGTCTATCTTTTCTCCTAGAGAGACTGACATATGACATAATTGAGCTGGCAGTCAACTCAGACTTGGAAAGACAGTACCGAGCTAAATACCCTTTACATGATTGGAAACCTTACCAATTTGATCTAAAAGATGTGGATCGCTACTTCCATTAACCCCCTTAAGCCACATTTTGGCTCAAGCCTCCTTAGCCACCCACCATCAATCTCAATACTTGTTTCTGCTACCATGTTGAAAATTGGACGCGCTAGGAGTTAAACCCAAGGCCCAAATCTACTAACATCAAGCCACTTGGATTTTTCATGACCTTACGAATTTGTTATCTAGGTCGATTTCTATAGCCTATCATAGGCATTCCCTTTAAGCCACACTATGACTCAGGCCTCCTAGCCATTTCCAATTAACCTCAATACCTAGTTTTGCTACCATGTTGAAAACTGGATATGCTAGTAATTGATTCCCAGACCTATCCCTGATTGGTAGGCTGTTCATCAAAAAAAATCAAATGTAATGGCCAAACGTATGTGAATAAACACTTCAATGACATAGGCAACTTCCAAGTTACTTTTTTTTTGCAAAGTGAAAATGATTTCACACTAATGTCAAGACAACTATTTCCAGCCCAAGAAAATTGTATTGTAACAGCAGCAATAGTACCTTTCAGTCAAGAAATGATGGTGTCCATATGCTTATATTTTTGACAAAGAGATTAAAACTACCTGTAATAGGAACTTTTAAACAAAAATGATCTGTTTACCTCATAGCAGCCTAATGACGGGTACAGGGTACCTTTAACAACCAAGAATGATCGAACATCTCCACTGCACACAAGATAAACCCAACTGTCAATACTGTAAAACAGTGTTAATCAATTGAACTTGCATGTCCCCTTACAAAATGTATGGATGAAGCCCCTCCAACCAAAACCAAACTGGCACTGTTCAAATGTCATGCGCAAACATAATTCAAATGACCTGGTTATTTTTAGTGGATTCCATTGCTTAAAGTAAATTATGAGCTTTTGTACCAAAGAGATTTCTTAGTAGGGAACAATGAACTAAATACAAGACGATGCTTCTCCTTCAGAGCATTGGTAAGAGCCTCGAATTGAACCTCACAAAGGGGTAAATATAATGAACACAGAAGGGGCATCAAATAGGGCATGGGAGAAACAATTACCTAACACTCTGTAGGTCTTAACATTGTGATCCACATCTAATTAATAAAAGGACACAAACAGACCAAATCAATGCTTAATTCTTTAGGTAATATTATCAAACAGGCTGATATATTGTCAAGTAAAAGAATTGTAAACAACCATTAGTAACCAATCTGATATCCAAACTCCTAACTCTAAAGAAAACCCTTCACACTTGGAAATGGATCCACTTTAAGGGACACCCACTGCATCCGTCAACAATTAAACTAGCACAAACACCTATTAGCACTTGGAGTAAAATAAATAATCCATATATTCTTCTAAAGATACAGAAAACACAACATTAAACCTTTTGGTTTAACCAACTAGATCACGCTCTACTCACATAAAGCCAAAAGTATGGGCTGCATACACATTTCAATAGTTAAGATCAACTATGCAGCATGACAGGTACCTTTCTAAGAGATGTTGTTAAGGAAAAGTAACACGACTAATGCCCATTTTACATGGATCATGGGTTTTAAATTTTAATAAACCAAAATAAGATAGTTTCAGCAGCATATCTTAAAGCAATTACAAATAAATTATCTTGAACTATGTGAAAAATTAATTCAAATGCACACAAATTTCTGAACTAAATCAATGTTAGTTGACTTGACTTAACAAAACTGGGAAAGATCAAAGATCCATCCATAATGCATCTTAATTAATCGGCCTAGGCCACATTGTGAGTGAAAGCAGATTTGTTCATCTTAAATTTTCCATCTCCCATCGTATTCCCATAATACCTAATGTTAAGATTAAGGTCAAGATTGACTAACCTGCAGATCTCCATTCTCTTCAAAAATATCCCGAGGTGCTTTAAAGTTTAAACAAATTCTTTGCACTTAATTAAAAATTAATCTGCTTGGGATGATTTTACTGTAACTTGGTCAGACATGTAAGAAAGTGAGATAAGGTAATACAGTTTTTAAAAGTTTATCTTAAAAGAAGGTTAACAAGTGCCCTTACCGTTATAAACGATATATAAATTAACTTTGGCAGATAATTGTGTCTAATTTATTCAAAGATGTAGGTGCTTCTGAAACCATTCAAATCTAAAGGCAGCCACATTCTATCAACTTTAGTTGTGTTGGATAGGAGGCTTCAGCCAAATTGTCGCTTGAAGGAGAGAATTAGAGAAATCAATCCTCTCCTTGATACTGAACTAGTCACAAAAAGGGTAGTTAGCTCAGAGATAAAGCAGCCTAGGCCTGAGGGTTTCATTCCTAGCTTGTCCAACTTGCAACATGATATCAGAGCCAGGTGTTGAGATGGGCTGTTAGTGGCCAGGTGTTGAGATGGGCTGTTAGTGGCTAGGAGGCTTAAGCCAATGTGTAGCTTGAAGGAAGGTGTGTTGAGATTTATCGGTGGTGACAACAAGACCTCAGCCAAAGTGGCATGAAGTGGTGCACTGGAAATAGCAATCCAAACCTTGATATAGAACTCATAAAGGTTCCCATCATGGAAGGGTATCTCAGTGATAGAGCAGCCAGAGATAGAACCTGGGTTTGACTCCTAGCTTGTCCAATTTTCAACATGGTCTCAGAGCCAAGTGTTGAGATTGATTGGTCGTGCCTAGGATGCTTGCCCCAAAGTGTCATCTGTGGGGGAGAGTTTAAGGTGGAAATCCACATCTTTTAGATAGAACCAGTCAGTGTACCCGTCATGAAAAGGGCATGTAGCTTGATGGTAGAGCAGCCTTCCAATTGGGGATGGGCTCAGAGAACAATTGTTAGCATGTCCAGTTTTCAACATGACAGCAAAGCCAGGTGTTGAGGTTAACTGAAAATGGCTAGGAGACTTGAGTCATAATGCTGGAGATAGGCTATAGAAATCCACACCTTCATATAAAATTGGTAAGAGTGCCTGTCATGAAAAAGACAGGTGGATTGCTGTTAATAGGTGCAAGGCCTGGGTTTGATTCCTAGCCTGTCCAATTTTCAACATGGCATCAGAGCCAGGTGTTGAGATTGATTGGGCATGGCTAAGGAGGCTTGAGCCAAATTTTGGCCCACAGTGGTTGATGAACAACCTACCAATCAGGGATAGGTCCGAGAATCAATTGCTAGCATATCCAGTTTTCAACATGGCAGCAAAACCAGGTATTGAGGTTAATTGGCAATGGCTAGGAGGCCTGAGTCATAGTGTGGCTTAAAGGGAATTCCTATGATAGGCTATAGAAATCCACCTAGATACCAAATTCGTAAGGTCATGAAAAATCCAAGTGGCTTGATGTTAGTAGATGTGGACCCTGGGTTTAACTCCTAGCGCGTCCAATTTTCAACATGGTAGCAGAAACAAGTATTGAGATTGATGGTGGGTGGCTAAGGAGGCTTGAGCCAAAATGTGGCTTAAGGGGGTTAATGGAAGTAGCGATCCACATATTTTAGATCAAACTAGTAAGGTTTCCAATCATGTAAAGGGTATTTAGCTCGGTAAGGTTTCCAATCTTGCGAGTGTTCGATTTTGTCCCCTCCCTTTTTTTGGTTAACAACTAAACAATTAATTCATTGATTTGTTCTCCTTTTTCAGTGGAGACTTTGTGGAACTTTTGCACTTTACATTGTCAGAAATATATACATGTTCGCTTCTATTGATCATCAAAATAATAAAAATCGTATGAAAAAACTAGCTAGTATTAGGGATTAGACAATTTGCTATGAAACTAGAGGATTTCACTTTCAGCAGTAAGGAGTCTACTGTTCAAGGAATAAATTCTTCCATAATCAAATTATAGATGTGATTTTACAGTATTTCAATTTTAGACTGCTTTCAATACTTTTTCTTCAATAATTAAATTCTCCCTTATTAAAGGATCCTTAGCTACATTGGTAACCATCACCTCTACAATTGCATATTATCTACTACTTTTGCACAAAGCTTGGCCTACAACTCCTTCAATTGAGTATCCTTAGCTTTTAAAATAGCTTGAATCTCCTTTACCTTGTATGGCTTCTACATTAATGAGTTTAGTCTATGGTTATTTAATTATTTATAATGAGCTCTATTGTTAATCCTTTCTAAATCTAAACTATTGTTCAACTTTTCAATCTTTCTATTTAACCTGTCCACTTATGATCCAAAGTTGTGAGGGAAAGGATACTCTAGATTCATGGCTGCTAGAATCCTTTAGATAACTGACTTATTGGTTACCAAAGGTGGTAGATTATCTTTAGTTCATTTACCCAAGGATTTTATTGCAACAAAGTTAGAAAAATAATATCAAAACTGAAATAATGGAATTGTACTACAGGTATAAACTTGGGGTTGAGCAACTATCATGGTGATCATGGTACCGATAGTAGAAAAAAAGGTAGAGGGTTTTTCCAATCATGGTAGACAAGAGACTAGGGAATGGAATTGTTGTATAAGGGGAAGATAAAAAAGGAAATTGATAAAGTAGTTAAAGCACTAGAAGAAGAAGGATAAACACTATGCATAGACATTGATGATATCACAAGAATTGAGGAAGCTTCAATAGAAGAATTACTAAGAATAAATGCATGGGATTAAGAAGGATATGTTACATAAGTACTCTACCTAGAAGAAATAAATTGGTTATAAGTCTCTTTGGGTTCCACTTGTGATTCCTGCTATTTTTAGTCTTATTCATGTCTATCTCATGTTTCTTGTCTTCACTCTCCCTTCCATATAATTAGCATCCTCCTCCTTTTTTTCTTTATCCACCATCACCAATAGCAGACTTTTTGGTCAGAAGTAGCATTGGATGAATCAGGACAAGGGCTAGAGCTCATTCGTTTCTCTTAGGATTCTCCTTGCGGTTTATGAGCTTCTGTATATTTCTTTAAATTCTACTCAGAAGTCCCAACAATATACTTTCCCATCTATTGATCATAAACCTTCAACTTTCCAACAACATATTCATCCTAAATTTCCTTTTAAGATTCATGTATCCAATTTGCACAAACGCATGATACTGGGGGGGGATTCAGAGGATATACATGTGTAAAGGGACCTTGTTCTTGTTGTCTCATGCCACCTCCAACCTCTATAGCCCCTTTTTGTAGCCAAGATATACCCTCTATGATACGTAAACTCCTTATAAGATTCATAAACAACAGAAGACTGAGTTATCCCATGAGATTTTATTTGACTTTCGTCTTCATCATGGATGGAGCACACCATCCTCATCCTATCCATGCACATGATCATATAAGTCACATAATTTTGTATCTACTTTACTCTTAAACTAATATCCTCGTATATTTCCTCATTGTCCACCATGCTCCCTTCTTTTGGACGTTCCAATTTTCCTAAACCCACTGCCTTCTCTCCTTTGTGGACACAACAGGGATTTTATCATGGGGGATTGGAAGACTCCTCAGGTTTCCTATAAAGGAAAAATAGGCAGGAACCATAGGAACTTACTCCTTACAATTTAATCTTTCTTGAGGATCCTGACTAGATAGCTGAGCTTCTTGGACCTCTTCCCAATTATTCTTGTTGGTCAGGCATTGTAGGCTTTGGTTGGTGTCAATACATGCTATGCTTAAATTCAATGTTTTTTGTAGTCACCCTAAGAGGATCATAGTTCCATATTACATCTTTCTTGAAGTCCTAGGAGCTTAAAATATTTTTATCCTTCCTGTTATTTAAGGCATAAAAATCAGAACTGAATTGGACACCTTCTTGATGTATTCTAGGACGAAGATTCATGCTCATGATTTGTGAATATAATCATGTGTATGGATCTTGTTAAGGTCAGATTACCTCATATTTTGCTACAAGTTAAGGGTTGTGAGGATAGTTTATAACAACATACTAGTTTAAGGGCACCTCACCATCTTTCCCATGAGAAAATCTCCTTATTTCAATCCCAAAACAATACCATATGAAGAAGAGGAGAGTCGATATTAGGACAAGGATTTTGGGTATACAATAAATACGTTAGCCCTAGTTGAATAAACCCTCACAATGTAAGTTCGGCCCTTGGTTTATCATAAGGAATGAATATCAATAAACAAATACAATGCAGCAACAAGTGGATTCTAAAGAGATGATTATTTTGAAAGAAAGGGGGGAACTGACTATGCTTTTCCAGATTGTCGATAATTTTGAGAGATTACAAAGCCCAACAATCAAATCTAGAAAAGAGGGTCAATATGAAGGTGATGAAAATGTTTGAAAAAGTAGAGGTTCTTTGAGACAACCTCCCCATTGAGCATAAAGACGGATATTTGAATCACCAATAACCGCATTCTTTATGGCTCCTTGAGATTTGATTATATTCAGCCTTTGAATTAGAGCTGCCAATTCAGCCTGAAAATTTATCATAATCCTTTGCGGACTTAGAATATAAATTTAACATAATTCTAAATGGAACTAGATTGGGGAATGAGAATCAAGCTATTGTTGTTTGGAGAGCCAATGTGGACTACTTCTTTCGGTTTCTCATCATATGACATGGGCATACATAAATATGAAACCCCAAATATTTAAAAGCATTCAAACCCTAAAAAAAATTATGAAAAACACGCAAGTAATTATGCTTCATGATACTCACTTGAAGGGAGGCCCCTCGTATGGAATTGGGTCAACTGCATCTAATTCTGTTGCATGCTTCTGCTTTACAGCCATGCCCTCTATTGAAACCCCATCAGAATACCCAATGCAAATGAACTCGAGGAAGGGACCTTCTCCTTTAGAAACAGAGACCATTAAATTGACTCGGAATCTACCCGAATTAGTATCATTGCCACTATTTTCTGCATCATTATTGTCGCCAACGTCCCCGGACATAACTTCAACCTTTATCTCCTCGTTGCCATATTGCCTCCAGAGTGTAATCGTTTGAATTCCTGGAAACTCTTCTATCTCGAAGGGTATGGTGCCCACGGGTTTCACATCCTGGGAATACAATAAACACAAGGGAATCATGACCATGTGAAGCTTTTCATAGCAAGATTGCATATTCATAGGGATTTTTCTTTTACTTCACCTGCGTGGGAGGGTCTGAATTGTATTGCAAAGTTTGGTGTGTTGTTTAGGTGGTTTTTAATTCTTTATGAGCATAATTTTTTTATTTTAACCATGAAAAAATGTCCTTTATATCATCAAATATAAAAATTATCCATGGTACATTCAATTTTTCAACTTTTCAAACCAAGGAGAATGACAAGAATTAGATTTGTAATTGAGTTGTGGATGTTGATACTTTTGTTGGGATATATTTTACATGGGTTGAAGATGGGTATTGTGGTAGTTTTCTCTCTAGTGTATTTAAATATTTAGTTATAAAGGTACTCAAAAGGATTTGTAACATGGTCTTTGGTGGGTATATTGTCATATTTAATATTAAAACCCCATTATTTATAAGATTAAGTATTTTATTTATTAATAGAAAGTGGAGGGACATTCATGTTCAAGGATCCATGGTGAAACAACCTTGACTAGGTCATAGTCATTATCATCATCGTTATCATCGCCAACCCTTTTCCATGGGGCATGGATGGCACCATGCAATAGAATTGGTGTTTTTGTATTAAGAACTTGGAATGTTGAAGTGAATTTATTGATTGACATTCAAATACTTTCAGCATAAAATAATTGTAATTTAAATAGTATGCCTACATATTGTTAAAGGATTTTTAAGCATTTTTTATGTTAATGGTCATTTTCCTTTTCCGTCTAGACTTCAAATTATGTGTCCATATAATAATTGAAACCCAAATACCTTGTTAGTGCCAAAAGGCCTTTTCAACAATATAAATGTAGGTAGAATCTCCATTGTAAGAAAACATTTCATTTTTCAAATTCAAGTGCATTTCTTTAATAATTCATAGCATGCCTCTCTTTCATTTCACATTGATAGCTAGACGAGGATAAT